>AP025047.1:31641813-31752899 GCA_036186865.1 Eustoma russellianum
TATAAGTAGGTAAAAGTAATATAATAGGTACATTTCTAATGGATATAGATTCCCCATTTAAATTACTACAGTCCCATATTCCTTTCCTTATTATAATTATTATAGGATAAGTTCCATCCCATTTCTTTCCAACCGACTTCACAAACTCCAATATTATGCACACATTTTGTGTTAAAGAATTTGGGATGCAACATGTGTGCTCACGGCACGTGAGTAGTAAAGGCGAATGGTCCGAAGTTACCCGTGGCAGGTGTTCTAGACGAATGCTGTCAAAAACATCACCAAAGCGAGCATTACTAAATACCCAATCTAGGCGCCTGTGCACACGACTGAGGCCTTTGTTGTCTACCGAAGTAAATAGCAAGCCATATTAGGGTATATCCATCAAACCACAACTCTCTATACATGTGTTGAAATCTGCCAAACTTGTCAAAGTAGGAATGGATCGGCTCCGATGGTCAGCCAGCTCATGGAGCATATTAAAATCTCCTGATGTAAACCATGGGTCGTCAATCTAAGCAGCCTATGTAATAAGACCTTGCCATAAAGGTTGACGAGGGACCAGTGTGTGCGAAGCATACACCACCATCCACCAAAAGATCATCCCGGTCGAAGTATGACGAAATGGGACATGCACTAACTGATCAGAACCACGCATATCATCTAATTGGAAGTGACTATCACGCCAAAACAACCACACTTTACCATTACATACAATCAAAGAATTACTAAAACCCAACTGTAGTCGAAAGTGTGTAACTCAACTTCGATTCAATAATGGCAAGTAAATTAATATGGTGTACATGTATAAGATCTTTCACTTTAGACAACATTGTTGTCAAACCGCAAAAATTCCAAGTGAGTATATTTATTGAAACAGATGATGAAGCCTATGTGAGGAAAGAGTCCATCAAGCATTGCGCCTGAGTATCGTGAAAGGCAGACGAGGTGGCAGGTCCTTACTAGAACCGTGTCCAAAATACAAGAATAAAGCCATCTCTGTCGGGCCTGGTGCTCTAGTCGTTGCCAACAACTGTTGAAGGAAGCAGACTCCCAGCACAACTGTGTCTAAAGAGCAATGATGCCCAAAGTCACAGCTAAGCTAATAATGAGAAAGGACTCAGGTGATTGGTGCACAAGGGATTAATGTTGCGATCGTAGTCTTAGAGGCTGTGCTGCTGGCAGGATCAAAACGGTTTGGATTGTGGAGACAAAGGGATGAAACATGTTGTGTGTATCAAGAGTGCAGGTGCAGAGGCGAAGAGGTAGAAGAAGCTGTGCACGCGGGAGTTTTTTAAATAGAGTGAAGTTACGTTTTTGCCCCTTAGTTGTAAAGAGTCTTTTGTATATTAGTAAAGGCTCTCTTGTAATTTTGCTATACGAATTCTGTGCAACCGTGGTGTATAAATGGGTTCAACCATCACCGAATGTGGTAGTATTCAATCACAAAATATCTTCTCCATCTTTGACATCTTTGATTGCTCTGGTTTTTCATGCGATCCTTCTTTCTTCTATTCTGGTTTTGCTTGATTTCGATCTTTAGCATAGTATCAGAGAGCTGATGTGAATGTGATTGTTGTTGTTCTTGATATTTTCTTGGTTGAATCATTTAGTTTGATCTTGTTGTTTTTGAATATCAATTGCGATGGCTTCAACGAGTAACAATCGGAGTTACCAACAGATAATCAATCACAGAATGTGATATTTGGAACGAGAGGGTAATCAAAATCAAGGTACAGAAACCAGTTGCAGAATCCATACTACCTACATACTGGTGACAGTCCTACGATGGTGCTTTTCAACCTCCTTTGAGCGCTCAGAACTTTCATAGTTGCAGCCATACATTCAGAATGGCATTATTGGTGAGGAGAACAAGATTGGTTTCATAGACAGTACGATTCCTACACCACTTGAAATTGATCCTCAATATTCAGTTTGAAGACAAGTTAATCTAATGGTGCAATCATGGATATGAACTCTGTGTCTCAATCTATTGCAGAAAGCATCATGTGGTATGATAGTGCGGTGGATATGTTGAATGATTTGGTTATGAGATATTGTAGTACTGATCTTTTTAGACTATCAGAATTGCTGGAAAATTTCTATTGTATCAAACAAGATTTGTTGTCTGTGACGGATTATTTTACTAAAATGAAGGTTGTCTGGGAAGAGTCATGGCTCTGAGACCAATGCCTGTTTGTAGTTATAGAGAATGTAGATGTAATGTAGCAATGGATATGAGGAAATTTGTTGAAAGTGACTACGTAATCAAGTTCATAAAAGGACTCAATGATAACTTTGATCCGGTGAAGTCTCAAGTATTTGTAATGACCCCTTGCCTGATATAAACACTGCCTTTTATCTGCTTGAAGTTTGAGAGGAAAGTTGTAGGAGATTCCTCCATAATTCCTGTAGATGGAAGTACAATGTTAGTTAGTGATGTGGAGACCACAGAAAGCATGGCTACCAATGCATTTGTGAAGAAGCAGCAGTTTGGTGGATAAAAACGAGGAGGGGAAGATCCTCTTCTAGGGATGGTAGGAGGTTCCAATGTACTTATTGTGGCATGATGGGACACACAGTGGATAGGTATTTCAAGAAATATGGATATCCCCCAGGGTTTACTGGATCCAAGTCCAGAGTGAATATGACAGAAGTGATTGATGTTGAACTTGAGGTGTCTCAAGTGGAGAAGAATCTGCAGTCCCTAGTTCTGACGCCACAGCAGAACCAAAAATTGTTGAAGTGGTTGAGTAAGTGTGAAGATAATCCAGAGGGTGGCCAGGATGTCCAAGGTGCTGTTATGTAGCGCCCCGGCCCGATACTATCATCGGAACCAGTGCACCCGCCGTAGTCTACTATGAGAACTACGAAGCGTCAAAGTAGATCAAGCGTACTTCATTCATGACGTGAGATGAATCAGCGGAAACGTCATAAAATTTAAAACTTCATCATCATTAATACAACCAGACAGTACAGCGGAAATAAAAGATGTTTGTTCTTCTAGCTAACATAAGTTCCAGTACAACATAATAAGCATTGAGTTTCCAAACTTAAAGAGAGTAATCAAACGTCTATCTATTTTCATGCCCGTCATCCCATTGAGCCCACTCGCCATCGTCTTCGATAAATATCATCTCATATTCTGGCTCACCTGAAAAGGAATACAGTATCTGTTCTTAGCGAACAATATCACCAGCAAGTAACCCGTCTATACACCTTACGGGATCACACACGACGAGTCACCAGTGTACAAGTCATTGCCCAAAATAAGGTGCTCGGGTTAGCAAATAGCATCTTTATAAGAATTCCTCAAAAAGATAAATCACATAAGGACATGGGATACGAGAACAAACATGTATTAAACAACATATCACATAAATAGACATTAGACTAATCACATTTCTTGCATGTCAAGTCTTATGCTTCGTGTATCATGATGCATGTACTTCTTTCAAACCACACACAACACCCGTGCATATGTCTTCTTTCATAAACATGTCATGCGTGTCATTTCACAAAGCATTTCATAACTTTTCTTATCATATTCTTCCACTTAGCAGAACTTATACCTTGTGGTTGATCAGTCCACAGCAAACAGAACTTTATACCCCTTGCTGAAAGGTCCACGGCCCCATTACATACATCATATATCTGTGCTGATAGGTCCACAGCCCCATTACATACATCATATATCTGTGCTGATAGGTCCACGACCCCATAAAATACTTTATTTTCCGTACTGATAGGTCCACGGCCCCATAACATATTTTTATACCCTGTGTTGATTCACAGATCACGCTTTTATACCCTACTTTCGCAGGCGTGACTTTTATACCCTGCGATTCAACCAGCAACCATTTTGTCTTTCGAAAACGTTAAACTTCTCTTGGTAAACAACATGTTCTTTTGCAAAGCAATCTCAAGTCAAATGCAAGTGCCCATGTCATGATGCAGGATGCACATGTAACTTTGTATCAAACATGTAACGCACACACACACATATCTTACATATCAAGTGTGTGATCTTGCACCTCAAACACTCCATGTTCGTATCTTTCCAAGTCCGTTCGTCTCACTAATTCACTTGGGATTCAGTCTTATTCTTACTAGATCAAACTTACCATCTACACCTCAAATACCCTTGCATTTTATGTTCAAAAGAAGAGTATAAAGTTACTACACATACACAGAGCGCCTAAAGGGTCAAAAGACTTCCAGTATACTTCGAACGCTACTTGGAGCACCTAATGTTGACATGGAGCGCCTATACTAGGCGTTCGAAGTGTTCGGGGATGTGCCATATACATCGAACGCCTTCATGAAGCGCCTAATGTAACATAGAACGCCTAATGTAGGTGTTCGAAGTGTACAGGGATGCTCTGGGACACATTGAACGACTACATTAGGCGCCTAATGTGACTTAAAGCGCCTAATGTAGCTGTTCGAAGTGTTCTGACGGTTCTAAACTGCAGTTTTTCTGCAGTAACTTCCCCCCATCTCCTTCTTCCTTCAACCCTTTCATGCTAAACCTCTCAAGATCCATCTTACCATCTAGTTTCATCATACTTAACACACATCTAACTGAATTGATGCTTAGTTATGTCTAATAATATCCACTCTTAACCTTCTATCATTCACAACCTTCAAAAGATACCATCAACATTCCCAACACAACAAGTCTATAACAATGCCATCATTCATCCTTCAATTCCCTGCACTTACTCTCAACATCTAGGTGTAGACAACCACACAGAATAGAACAAGACAATAAACACATCAAGGATACACCTTCATGGGCATGCTTGACAAACAACAAAGCACCACATAACTATTTTCAGAAATATGGCCCAAAGAACAAGACTTTACGCAACTAGCAACAACAATTACATATAGTAAAGCATTTAACATAGACAAGTCAAGATTACTAATGTGTGATCCAAGTTTTCTCTTTGTAAGAACATAGGGCCTAAAGTATCAAAATTAGCATAAAGCGTATAGAAAGATTACTTGCCTTTGTTTCTAGTTAAGCTTACAGATTTACTGCAGAATTTCGGTAAGGATTGCACTTAGATTGGCCTTCTTTCTTCCCTTTTCCCTTCTTCTCTTCGTCTTCTTCCTCTCCTTTTCTCCTTCTCTTTTCTCCTGCGGTTTCTCTACCCTTTTTGCTCTGTTTAAACTGTCCCCCTTAGGTGAATGGGGAGTTATACTATGTATGGTGTAACTCCCCTATCCATTAGTAGGGACCTTTTAGGCAATTTTTCTTAATTACCTTTAATTCTACTTTTAACCCTTTTTCTTATTTTTCCTATATTTTAAATAACTAAGTCTCACATCCTACAACATTAATTACATTACATGTAAGGTTGACCTAAAGTATTGAAAGTCGTGCTTTAAAGTCACAGGGTATGACATTCCACCCCCCTTACAAAAAGTTTCGTCCTCGAAACTTACGTACCTTAGTCAAAGAGCTAAGGATACTTCTCCCGCATTTGTTCTTCGAGTTCCCAAGTGGCCTCATGTTCCGTGTGATTGCTCCACTGGACTTTCACATAAGGGATTACTCATTTCCTCAAAACTTGGTCTTTACGGTCTACTATCTTCACCGGTATCTCTTTATATGAAATGTCATCTTTGAGTTCCAAAGGTTGGGCCGCAAGTACATGACTTAGATCCGTCACGTACTTCCGTAGTTGTGATACGTGGAAGACATTGTGAACTTGCGCCAACATCGGAGGGTAATGCAAACCTATACGCTAAAGCTCCTACCTTCTC
The DNA here is from genome assembly GCA_036186865.1 of Eustoma russellianum. Lineage (NCBI taxonomy): Eukaryota > Viridiplantae > Streptophyta > Magnoliopsida > Gentianales > Gentianaceae > Eustoma > Eustoma russellianum. Next base: position 31,647,589 of record AP025047.1, read on the forward strand.
CAGTATTTCATAGGGACCAATAAAGAGAGGGCTTAGCTTGCCTTTGACTCCAAACCTCATAATGCCCTTCGTGGGTGATACTCTCAAATAAACTTTTTCACCCACATCAAATTCCAATGGTCGTCGTTTGGAATCTGCCCAACTCTTATTGCGATCCTGAGCCGTCTTGAGTTTTTCACGGATGACTTTAACCTTCTCTAGCGTTTTTTCCAATAGCTCAGGTCCAGTGATGGTCCTCACGCCTACTTCGTCCCAATACACCGGGGACCTACACTTCCTTCCATACAAGCTTCAAAAGGAGCCATGTCAATTGCGTTGTGGTAACTGTTGTTATACGAAAACTCCATTAGCTTAACCATTCCATCCCAGCTCCCTTTAAATCCAAAATGCAAGCTCTTAGCATATCTTCCAAGGTCTGAATAGTCCGCTCGGACTGTCCATCAGTTTGAGGATGATATGCCGTACTCAGCCTTAACTCTGTACCCATGGCTTTCTGAAACGCCATCCAAAACTTAGATGTAAACCATGAATCTCGGCCGGACACTATACTTACTGGAACACCATGCAGGCTAACAATATTCTCCATATATAATTTCACTAACTTGTCAAGAGGTGCTTCACTTGAAACAGGTAGGAAATGGGCAGACTTTGTTAAACGATCCACGATGACCCAAATCATGTCATATCCACTTCTTGTCTTTGGTAAACCAGCTACGAAATCCATTGTGACATGTTCCCATTTCCATTACGGAATTTCCAACGGCATCAACAATCCACCAGGCCTTTGGTGTTCCGCCTTGACTTGTTGACAAACTAAGCACCTTTCTATAAATTCAGCGACATGTCGTTTCATTCTGGACCACCAATAATATTGCTTGAGATCTCTATACATCTTGGTGCTACCAGGGTGTATGGATAGCCTTGAGCTGTGAGCTTCTTGCAACACTCCTTCCTAAGTTCGTCAACATCAGGTACGCGTAATCTTTCTCTAAACCATAAGCTCCCCATCCTCTTTGGCCTGAAATCCTTCAACTTGACTATGTCTCACCCTTTCCATTATTTCACTGAGGGTCTTATCATTCTTCTGAGCCTCCTTTATCCGATGAACCAAACTTGGTGTGATAGCCAATGTTGTCAAAACCTTCACTGTGGAGTCAATCAAATCTAAACCGAACTCCTCCATCTCTCTTTCCAATGGTGATTGTTGCGCATGGCTGGACTTCCTACTTAACGCATCTGCCACTTTATTAGCCTTTCCTGGGTGGTAATGGATTGTCAAATCATAATCTTTTAGCAACTCCAACCACCTCCGCTGCCTCATATTTAACTCCTTCTGTGAGAACAAATACTTTAAACTCTTATGATCCGTGAATACCGCGCACTTCTCTCCATACAAATAATGCCACCAGATCTTCAAGGAGAACACAACCGCGGCAAGTTCCAGATCATGTGTGGGATAGTTTTGCTCATAAGGATTTAGCTGTCTTGAGGCATATGCGATGACTCGTTCGTTTTGCATCAAAACACAGCCTACAAACATGGTATTAGTCCATGCAAGATCATAACCTTATACTACAGTTTACGTACCTAAACCGTTCTTCGATGCATCACTATAAGTCACAAACCCATCAGTTCCGGAGGGTTGAGCCAATAGTGGAGCTGTCGTTAACATCCTCTTAAGCTCCGTGAAGCTTTGCTCGCATTCCGCCGTCCACTCAAACTTGGACTTTTTTTGAGTAAGGCGACTGAGAGGTACGACTATCCTTGAGAATCCCTCAACAAACTTTCTGTAATACCCTGCTAGACCCAAGAAACTTCAAACTTCAGTGACATTAGTAGGTCTAGGCCATTCAGTTATAGCTTCCACCTTCTTTGGGTCAACAGTAATCCCCTCTTCCTATATCACGTGGCCCAGAAAAGCCACACTTCTTAACCAAACTTACACTTGCTAAACTTAGCGTATAGTTGTTTCCGTCTTAAAATACCTAGTACGGTTCTCAAATGCTCTGCGTGAGTTAGTTCATCTGGAGAATACACCAGAATATCATCTATGAATACCACAACAAACTTGTCCAACTGTTCTCGAAAGACGGTATTCATAAGATCCATAAAAGCTGCAGGGGCATTTGTCAATCCAAACGGCATCACCAAAAATTCATAATGGCCATATCTTGTGCGGAAGGCTGTCTTTGCGATGTCCTCGGCCTTCACTCGCAACTGATGATACCCTGATCGGAGATCAATTTTAGAGAAGATTTTAGCACCCTTAAGCTGGTCATATAAATCCTCAATTCGTGGGAGGGGATACTTATTCTTGATGGTAACTTTATTCAACTTTCTATATCGATACAAAGCATCATGCTACCATCTTTCTTCTTTACAAACAAAACGGGTGCTCCCTAGGGCGATACACTAGGGCGGATAAACTTCTTGTCTAATAACTCCTGCAGTTGTTTCCTTCAACTCTCTCAATTCTACCGGAGCCATTCTATAAGGAGCTTTAGAGATAGGTTCTGTTCCTGGAATCAAGTTGATCTCGAACTCAACTTCTCTCGGGGGTGGTACTCCTGGTAAATCTTCTGGAAACACATCAAGAAATTCATTGACAACTAGAATTTGCTCAATTGACGGTACCTCCCAAGTAACATCCATTGCATACACTAGGAATCCCTCAGCACCTTTCCTTAAGGCTTTGCACACTTGTGCAACATACACATACACCTTCTTGGGAACTTTCTTTCGTTTCGGTTCCCCCTTGAAATGTTACCTCTTCCATCTTAGCGTTCTTGATTGTCACTTGTTTCAATTGACAATCAATATTGGCGTGATGCTTGGCCATCCAGTCCATTCCTAATATAACATCAAAGTCGTACATCTGAATAGGGATCAGCGTGGCGGAGAACGTTTGGCCTTTCAAACTCTAACTCGCAATCTCGATACTGCTAATACGAAACCATAACCTGATCTCTGGCCGCTTGAACACGATACGGAGTTTCTAACCATTCAGGCAATCTACCAAGGTGCTTAGTGAATCTCTTCGCTACAAAGGAGTGGCTTGCGCCGCTATCGAAAAGTACATTGGCAGGCATCTTATTTACTAAAACCGCACCCTAAGGCCATATAAAGTTTTACACAAAAAGTTACACACATAAACACTTAATTCAATAATGATTTAAACTTAATTAAAATGATACCTGCTACTACATCGGTAGCCTCCTGCACATCTGTGTCCGTCATGAGATGTACACGGGAATTTGCTCGTGGCTTTGCTCTCGGCTGCTGAGCCGCTTCTCCCGGATTATTTTTCTTCATCTTCGGACAGTCCCTAATCTTGTGACCCACTTGACCGCATCGAAAATATGCTCCTGCCACTTTCCTATAATCTCCGACGTGGTTCTTGTTGCAATGAGGGCAAACTCCTATACCCTGCTGAACTACTGGATTCTGAGGTGGAAGTCTCTAAAAATTTCCAACTGGTCCTCTCTTTGGAATCTTGACCCAACGTCCGGGTCTTCCACCAACTCTCACATCATCCCTTGGCCTCTTGCCTCTATCAGACCCTCCAGCACTAGCTGCTCTTGCCGCTAGTCTGCGGAAATCGCTCTCAACCCGAAAACATGCATCCAACATATCCTCGTAAGTTTTCATTCCTGCAGTCACTATTACCGACTGTATCCTCGAGCCCAAACCCCTCTCAAACTTTGTCATCTTAAGGCGATTATCAGACATAATAGCCGGGGGAAAACTTTCCCAAAGCGTGGGAAGAACGATCAGCATATTCTGATACGGTCATCCGACCCTGCTCAAGTCGGTCGAATGCCCTAATCTTTTCCAGTATAGCCGTCTCTAGCACATAATACTTCGGGAACACACCACAGAACTGCGCCCACGAGATAGGTGGGGTCATTCTCAACACATTCCGTCCCACCATTCACCAGCCTTGCCATTTAGAAGGGGTGTGGCCACATCAACTTTTATCTCCTCCGGTATTTTCACTAGCCAAAAACATTTCTCTACCTCAGCCAACAGTGCTGAGCTTCCTCAGGATCAGTACATCCTCCAAACTCTGGCACCCTCATCTTTTGCATCTCTCCATAAAGAACCTGATGTTATGTTGGGGAGGTGGAGGAGGTGGAGGCTGATGCTGTTGAGCAAACCCTTATGCGATCACCATTAGCGCGTCAGTGAGCACCTGGGGGTAAAACAACCTGCGGTGGCTGGTTCTCCTGTCCATTACCAGAGTTTCCTGTGTTATCTCTTCTTGGAGGCATTTTTTCTCTGAAAGGTTAACGTTCCATTAGCATTCAGTAGATACAAGATGTTACTGAAAGCTTGAATGAGTAAGGACGGGTAGGGTATGTAATACAACTATTAATTCGAAATTATATGCTAAACGCGCTTGCACACACCCAACCCAGGTCATACTTAGACTCTAGAAAATCGTCACTTATACCTAAGGATCAAACTTAAGGGAAAATCACATCTTAATTTTGCTATAAGATCATGAACCTAAGTTTTCGAGATAGATCTGAATCCTAGGCTCTGATACCACCTGTAGTGCCCCGGCCCGATACTGTCATCGGAACCAGTGCACCCGTCGTAGTCTACTATGAGAACTACGAAGCGTCAAAGCAGATCAAGCGTACTTCATTCATGTCGTGAGATGAACCAGCGGAAACGTCATAAAATTTAAAACTTCATCATCATTAATACAACCAAACAGTACAGCGGAAATAAAAGATGTTTGTTCTTCTGGCTAACATGAGTTCCAGTACAACATAATAAGCATTGAGTTTCCAAACTTAAAGAGAGTAATCAAACGTCTATCTATTTTCATGCCCGTCATCCCATTGAGCCCACTCGCCATCGTCTTCGATAAATATCATCTCATATTCCGGCTCACCTGAAAAGGAATACAGTATCTGTTCTTAGCGAAAATATCGCCAGTAAGTAACCCATCTATACACCTTACGGGATCACACACGACGAATCACCAGTGTACAAGCCATTGCCCAAAATAAGGTGCTCGGGTTAGCAAATAGCATCTTATAAGAATTCCTCAAAACAGATAAATCACATAAAGGACATGCGGATACGAGAACAAACATGTATTAAACAACATATCACATAAATAAGACATAGACTAATCACATTTTCTTGCATGTCAAGTCTTGTGCTTCGTTGTATCATGATGCATGTACTTCTTTCAAACCACACACAACACCCGTGCATATGTCTTCTTTCAAAAACATGTCATGCGTGTCATTTCACAAAGCATTTCATAACTTTTCTTATCATATTCTTCACGTAGCAGAACTTTATACCCTGTGGGTGATCAGTCCACAACAAACAGAACTTTATACCCCGTGTTGAAAGGTCCACGTCCCCATAACATATAACTTTATACCCTATGCTGAAAGGTCCACGGCCCCGTTACATACATCATATATCCGTGCTGATAGGTCCATGGCCCCATAAAATACTTTATTTTCCCATGCTGATAGGTCCACGGCCCCCATAACATATTTTATACCCTGCTGTTGATTCACAGATGACACTTTTATACCCTGCTTCGCAGGCATGACTTTTATACCCTGGGATCAACCAGCAGCAATTTTGTCTTTCGAAAACTTTAAACTTCTCTTGTAAACACATGTTCTTTCGCAAAGCAATTCTCAAGTCAAATGCAAGTGCCCATGTCATGATGCAGGATGCACAGTAACTTCGTATCAACATGTAATGCACACACACACATCTTACATATCAAGTGTGTGATCTTGCACCTCAAACACTCCATGTTCGTATCTTTCCAAGTCCGTTCGTCTCACTAATTCACTTGGGATTTAATCTTACTCTTACTTGATCAAACTTACCATCTACACCTCAATTACACCTCAAATACCCTTGCATTTTATGTTCAAAAGAAGTGTATAAAGTTACTACACATACACAGAGCGCCTAAAGGGTCAAATACTTCCAGTATACTTCGAACGCTACTTGGAGCGCCTAATGTGGACATGGAGCGCCTATACTAGGCGTTCGAAGTGTTCGGGGATGTGCTGTATACATCGAACGCCTACATGAAGCGCCTAATGTGACATAGAGCGCCTAATGTAGGTGTTCGAAGTGTACGGGGATGCTCTGGGACACATTGAACGCCTACATTAGGCGCCTAATGTGACTTGAAGCGCCTAATGTAGGTGTTCGAAGTATTCTGACGGTTCTAAACTGCAGTTTTTTCTGCAGTAACTTCCCTATATCTCCTTCCTCCTTCAACCCTTTCATGCTAAACCTCTCAAGATCATCTTACCATCTAGTTTCATCATACTTAACACACATCTAACATGAATTGATGCTTAGTTATGGCTAATAATATCCACTCTTAACCTTCTATCATTCACAACCTTCAAAAGATACCATCAACATTCCTAACACAACAAGTCTATAACAATGCCATCATTCATCCTTCAATTCCCTGAACTTACTCTCAAACATCTAGGTGTAGACAACCACACAAGAATAGAACAAGACAATAAAAACATCAAGGATACACCTTCATGGGCATGCTTGACAACAACAAAGCACCACATAACTATTTTCAGAAATATTGGCCCAAAGAACAAGACTTTACGCAACTAGCAACAACAATTACATATAGTAAAGCATTTAACATAGACAAGTCAAGATACTAATGTGTGATCCAAGTTTTCTCTTTGTAAGAACATAGGGCCTAAAGTATCAAAATTAGCGTAAAGCGTATAGAAAGATTACTTGCCTTTGTTTCTAGTTAAGCTTACGGATTTATTGCAGAATTTCGGTAAGGATTGCACTTAGATTGACCTTCTTTCTTCCCTTTTCCCTTCTTCTCTTCTTATTCTTCCTCTCCTTTTCTCCTTCTCTTTTCTCCTGCGGTTTCTCTACCCTTTTTGCTCTGTTTATTCGTCCCCCTTAGGTGAATGGGGAGTTATACTATGTATGGTGTAACTCCCCTATCCTTTAGTAGGGACCTTTTAGGCAATTTTTCTTAATTACCTTTAATTCTACTTTTAACCCCTTTTCTTATTTTTCCTATATTTTAAATAACTAAGTCTCACATCCTACAACATTAATTACATTGCATGTAAGGTTGACCTAAAGTATTGAAAGTCGTGCTTAAAAGTCACGGGGTATGACATGTTATGTCTGCGTAGGCTGGTAAGATGGCAGGTAACACTCCTATTAATGCTTTAAATGCATGGATTTCGGATTCTGGTGCAACGGATCACATAGTATCTCATCTGTCTCTCTTTTCATCTTATAAACTCATTGATCATATATCTATCAAAATACCTACAAAACTGACAGTGGCAAATACACATATTGGCACAGTAGTTGTTAATCCTCCCTTGATACTCAAGGATGTCTTGTATGTTCCAGTTTTTGCGTTCAATCTTTTTTCTCTCAGTAAGCTTACTTCTAATCCCAACTTACTCATTCAATTTCAATATGATACTTGTCTAATTCAGGATCAATTATCCAAGAGGATGATTGGTTCATTTAAGCTCTCACATGGGTTGTACCATCTGCAAGGTACATCAGCTTTAAATACTTTACCAACCTGTCTTGTATCAAAATCTCTCACATAGATAGCTTCCTATGGCATTGCAGATTAGGGCATGCCTCAACACCAAGACTAAAGGAAATACAGAAGTGTGATAATTCAATCTCAGTACAAGATCCCTCCATACCCCTATTCTATTTGTCCACTAGTTAAACTCAGAAATTACCCTTTCTCATTTCTTCCTCATTGTCTGAAAATCAGTTTGATCTTGTACATGTTGACATTTGGGTCCAAATAAGTACCCAACTTTATATGCTCAGAGATATTTTCTTACTATTGTTGATGACCATAGTAGATATACATGGGTCTATCTGTTGAAGTCTAAGTCTGAGGTCAGATCCTTACTACAGAACTTTTGTCAATATATTGCTACTCAATTTGAAAAATCCATTGAAGTCCTAAACACAGATAATGACCAGGAGTTTAACATGCCTGAGTTTTATTTGAAGTATGGCATGATTCACCAGACTAGTTGTGTGTACACATCTCAGCAAAATGGTCTGGTAAAAAGGAAGCATCAGCATATACTTACTGTGGCAAGGTCCTTGAAATTTCAGGCCTGTCTCCCTATGTCATATTGTGGATTTACTGTCTTACATGCTATCCATATTATTAACATTCTTCCAACTCCTATTCTGCATCACAAAACACCTTTTCAACTCCTGTACAAGGCCAAACCATCCTATCAGCATCTTAAAGTCTTTGGTTGTGTGACATATGCTTACAACCAGTAGCCTAACAAACATAAATTTGCTCTCAGGGCCATCAAGTGTCTGTTCCTAGGTATTCCCTCTAACACCAAAGGATACATATTGCAAAACATTGATACCAAACAAATCTTCATATCAAGAGATGTCAGATTTGAAGAACAATGTTTTTTCTTCTGACTCAGACACCCATTCGGGAGAAGTGCCATCCCAACAGAACCAACATCAACCTACTCTTCTGCCTGACTTTCCAAGCCTTACACCTTCTGATCATTCAAATTCAACACCTGCTTACCCTCTACCTCATCCTTCTACTCCTATTCATTCTACTGAATCACCTACTTCAGCCTCATCTACATCGAACACTCTAACACATGACACATCTGACTGTTATTCAGACCTTCCTAACTATAATCTAGACATTCCAGTAGTCATCATCCAGGAAGACCAGCATCTACTTTCTGATCCTCATATAACTCACATCATGGATCCTGAACCTGTATCACAGCCAACCAGACAAAGACAGCCTCCAGCTTATCTCTATGACTATCACTGCAATCAACTCACATCATCTGTTAACCTTACTGATTCGTCTTCTAAATATCCTCTGGCATCCCACTATTCACTGCATCAGTTGACACCAAAATACAAAAACTATGTGCTTAACATTAGTTTGCAGCAAGAACCTACATCATATCACCAGGCATCACAGGCAGCACATTGGCAACAGGCAATGTAGATTGAGGTAACTGCTCTGGAAGCTAACAATACTTGGAGCATAGTTTAGCTACCAGTAGGCAAGAAACCAATTAGCTGTAAATGGGTGTACACAATTAAAGAAAGGCTAATGGTAGAATTGAATGTTATAAGGCAAGGTTAGTTGTGAAAGGCTACACGCAGTAAGCTGCCATTGATTATGAGGACACTTTTTCCCCTGTAGCTAAGACAACCACTGTTAGACTCTTGCTTGCACTAGCCTCTATTAAACAATGGCATGTCCATCAGTTTGGTGTCAACAATGCCTTTCTCCATAGAGATTTACACTAAGAGATTCACATGACACGTCAAGGGAAATACATGCTAGAGCTGCTACAAGAAGCTGGAGTCCTGGCATCTAAGCCTGCTAAAATTCCCATGGAGCAAAATTTGAAACTAGTACACAATGATTCAGAGTTGATTGAGGATGTTTTTGGGTACAAAAAATGATAGGAAAGTTATTGTATTTGACCATTACTAGCCGGACATTATATATGCTGTTCAACAACTTAGTCAATTTCTTGATGTTCCCACAAGGTTACACCTTAAGGCAGCTCAACAGAGTTCTTAGATATCTGAAGGGTACACCAGGACAAGGACTCTTCTATCCTAGTAAGGCTGATCTGAGGCTCACAGGCTTCTCAGACTCAGATTGGGCTGGATGTTCAGAAAGTATAAGATCAGTAACAGGCTATTGTGTGTTTTTAGGAGACTCTTTGATATCTAGGAAAGCCAAGAAGAAAACCACGATTTCTAGATCTTCATCAGAGACTGAATATAGAGCTCTTGCCTCAACAACTTGTGAGGTGCAATGGATACTCTATTTGCTAAAGGATCTGAAGGTTGTATTCAATGAACTAGTGGATATAATGTGTGACAATAGAAGTGCTATATATATTGTACAGAATCCAGTATTCCACGAGAGAACGAAGCACATAGAAATTGACTGTCACATTGTAAGAGACAAACATCAACAAGGTGTTGTTAGGCTGGTGCCCATTAACACTCAATCACAGTTAGCTGATGTGTTTACAAAAGCAGTGGATTCACAGAGGTTAGGCATCCATACTGAGGCTTTGGGGGTGTGTAATTTGTTTGCTGAGTCAGGACTGAGAGGGGGGGTGTTGAAGGAAGCAGCTCCTAGCACAAACTATGCTAAGAGCAACGATGCACAAAGTCGCAGCTAAGCTAATAATGAGAAAGGACTCAGGGTGACTGTTGCACAAGGGATTAATATTGAGATCGTAGTCTTAGAGGCTATGCTGGCAGGATCAAAATGGTTGGATTGTGGGAGCCAAAGGGAATGAACATATGTGTGCATCAAGAGTGCAGGTGCAGAGGAGAAGAGGTAGAAGAAGCTGTGCACACAGGAGTTTTTAAATAGATTGAAGCTACGTTTTTGCCCCTCAATTGTAAAGATTATTTTTGGATTAGTAAGGGCTCTCTTGTAATTTTGCTATACAAATTCTGTTGAACCCGTGGTGTATAAATGGGTTCAACAATCACTGGATGTGGCAGTTATTCAATCACAAAAATATCTTCTCCGTCTTTGACATCTTCGGTTGCTCTGTGTTTTTCATGCGATTCCTTCTTTCTTCTATTCTGGTATGCTTGATTTTGATCTTTAACAACAACTCCCCATCCGCTGGAGCTGGCTTGTAAAGATTGCATGTGACGTGTAATAGCTGCATGAAATTGTGTTTGTAAATCGACATGAACACGCCCCCGCAATGTAGAATGTGTGACTTTGGTATCCGAACAATAACCATGCTCTATGTCTTTTGAGGATTCCAACATCGTAGCCAGATGGTATTCAGAATCCATCCCTAAGCAGAAAATATCTTGAGCAATACTCGGTTGCGGCATCTCCTCCGCGGTGCATCAATTGTACCCCCTACAGATGTGCCAACAATCGGCTTGACGGGTTTGCACATTGGGCTGTTAAATCTGTGTCGTCACCCTTTCCTCGTGACGCTCTGTTGCTGGACCTTTTTATACCGCCACTGCCCACTCTCATACCGCCACCCAACAGCCTCACATGAGCCCGTTTTGTGACCAAGCGTGCAAGACTCCATACAATATAATGGCAAATCCTCAATATTACTGACTGGAAAAAGGAATTTACGCTCCAATCAATGTATATTTTGCATGGGAGATCCTGCGTGACACTACCTCCTTGCAAAACTCTGGCCACCGATGTTCCCTTAAACTTAAGGGTGGCAAAATCCACCTTAATTAGCCAGCCAACCGCCTGGCTATTTCATGAAGAGCCCTCTGATCATACATATGTATTGGAGAACCCTTTTGGGTGATCTAAACCGACCACCGAAGATTCATATTTTGGATTGAATTTGGGAGTCCGTTTGGTAACTCTCATCTCAAACCCCTTGATACGCCATATTTTGCGGTAAAAGTTGTTACATCAGCTGTTGAGGAGCTGGAATTGGAGAAAGTACAATCCAAAGAGGAGTAGCATTGGTGAGCAGCAACCGTTGGATTAAAAAACAAATTGAAGGCCAAGATGGTAAGAGGGTGAGCTGGCAATCCTAATGGAGTGTTCAGTTGGAGTGCACATGAAGAAGGTGCGAAGTGCTAAGTGCAGTTGCGTGGTGCAGTAGACTGAGGAAGAAGGAGGGTGCTATGCAGGAGAAGAAACTGTAGTGGGGAGAGTAGTTTAAAAGGGATGGAATGACGCTTTAGCCTTTGCTCTATGTTTGTATGTAAAGTAATAGTAAGGGCAGAATTGTAATTTCAATGGCTTTCTTCCTCCCTCCAATTCTGCGTTGAATAAAACGGTTATGCAACTATATGCTGCATCAGTTTTTGTAGAATAAATTTGATGATTCCAGCATTATTCTCTCTATTCTTTTCTCCCCTAATTCTCACTTCCGTTCAATTTTACATTCAATTCTTCAAATTAACATGGTATCAGAGCCACGTTGATTGTTGAAAGGAATGATTGATATTGTTCTTGAGTTTTTGTAGTGGTGCACAATTCATATCAAATCGTTTGCGATTATACGATTCAACAATGAGTCCATTTCTAGCAATTAGAGGCCCTAGCGGGTCGCATTCATCGGAGAATTCTGCTAGGAATCCACTTTATCTACATCCTAATGATAGTCCTGCCATAATCTTAGCACAACCACCTCTGAATCCTCACAACTTTCACTCTTGGAGCAGAATGTTTCATATGGAACTGATTGTCAAGAATAAGATGGACTTTATTGATGGAAGCATTCAACGACCAGATGCAAATGATCCACAGTATTCTGCATAGAGGCAAGTGAACTCCATGGTGCACTCATGGATTATGAATAGTGTGTTGCCAACTATTGCACAGAGTTTTATGTGGTATGGCAGTGCGGTAGGGTAGAGGTATGAAATGAACTAAAGCGTAGGTATGGAACTTGAGATGCTTTTAGACTGTCGGATTTACTTAAAAATTTCTACAGTATCAAGCAAGACAGTGACTCAGTGAATGACTACTTCACTAAAGTGAAGGTTCTGTGGGAGGAAATGATGGCTCTTAGACCTATTCCAGTGTGTACCTGTCATGGTTGCAGGTGTGTGATGTAGGTACGAAGATGCGTGAGTTTGTGGAAACTGAGTACGTTGTCAAGTTTTTGAAAGGATTAAATGAGGAGTTTAATCCTGTTAAATCACAAGTATTTGTGATGGCTCCCTTACCTAAGATTGATATAGTGTTTTCAATTGCACTGAAGTATGAAAGCAAGCTAAATGGAGTGCATACTTAGACCCCTTTCAACAATAACCCAACGGTGTTAGTAACAGACAGTCATGATGGTTCAACTGTAGTGGCAAATGCCAGCACCTATGTCAACAGAGGAGGTAACAGTGGTTATCGAAGAAGTAATGGCAGATTTTTTCCAGATCCATCAAAGAGGCCAGTGTGCACGCATTGTGGAATGATTGGTCATGTTGAGCAACGTTGCTATAAGAAACATGGATATCCTCCAGGTTTCAAGCCTAGGAGCCTGCAAATTTAACTGAGGCCGTTGATGCAGAAGGTCAGTCTCTCCAAGTGGATCAATAAGGTGTGGAGTGTCAGGCATCTTTGTTAACATTGGAAAAGACTCAAAGGCTCATGTCAATGCTGAATGTGAGTGATGCTGGTCAACCAAGTCTGTCCCAATCAAGGCATGCTGGAAACCAAGGCGCAGCGATGTCTGCTCTTCTGAATAATGATGAAGGCAAATGTTACTCTAATAATTTGAATATATGGATTCTAGATTCAGGTGCTACTAATCATATAGCCTGTAATGTCAATTTGTTTCGTACTCACAGTCCAGTTGTAACATATATCCATCAAACTGCCCCATAATGTATCAGTCCCAACCACACACATTGGATCAATCATTGTGAATCCTTCTTTAATTATTCATAATGTGTTGTTTGTTCCATCTTTCTCTTATAATCTTCTATCACTCAGTAAGCTTTTTTCCATTCCTTCTTTACTCATACAATTCCTGGGTACTTGTTGTGTTATTCAGGAACGTACGTCCCTGAAGACGATTGGTTCAGCTGAACAACACAGAGGCCTATATTACCTTCATGGGATGCCTAAAAAGTCAGTCACTCAGTTTAAATGTTTGTTAGCTGATGTTCAGAAATCTGATGTTTCAATGCTTTGGCATTACAGATTAGGTCACCTTCCAATGTCTAGAATAAAATAAGTACAGAACATTGATAAGACTGTATTGTTTGTGATCTTTCAAATAAATGCACTACATGTCCTTTAGCCAAAATGAAAAGAAAGCCCTTTCCTGTTTCTTAATCTGTTTCCAGCTCTTCATTTGATCTCTTACATATTGATATATAGGAACCATACAAACACCCCACTGTGTATGATCAACGTTATTTCCTTACAATTGTTGATGATAATACAAGGTACACATGGGTATATTTGCTTAAATAGAAGTCACAAAAAGGGCACATCATTGAAAGTTTCTATCAATATGTCTTAAATCAGTTTGATAAAAGCATCAAATGCATTAGAACTGACAATGGACAGGAGTTGATGAGCCAATTTTTCATGACCAAAGGGATCATACATCAGACTAGTTGTGTATATACCCTACAGCAGAATAGCATTGTTGAACGCAAACACCAACATATATTGAACATTGCCAGGTCTCTTAAGTTTCAGGATAATATACCTATTGGTTACCGGGGGTTTTGCATCCAGTATGCAGTATACCTCATTAACATTCTGCCCACACCCTTGTTACAACATCAAACACCTCACCAATGTCTTCTCAACACCGCTTCCACATACAGTAACCTCAAAGTTTTTGTTGTCTTGCTTTTGCCAGCAACACCTCTCCACAGAAAAACAAATTTGACCCACAAACCATTGCCTTTGCATACCTTGGTTTACCATATCACACACCAAGGGTTATTTGTTATTGAACCATGCTACCAGGACATTGTTCATTTCAAGAGACGTGCAATTTCATGAACAAGACTTCACATTTGTAACACCTACACCACCTTCCAACTACCTGTCCTCAACACCACCAACAAACTCCACATCAGACTTCACAACACCTTTTAATACTGAACCTGTACCTACAACAACAGAACACTCAAGTCAACCAACATCCCCCATGCTATATGATACAGCATCTTACCAGTAGACTATTAACACACAACCTTCTCTTACTGACCCTCATACCTTAGATACTGAATCACTTGACTCCCCTGTTTCTCATCCTTATACTGGGCTCGAGGTCTATTTGCCCATCAAGCAAGTACATCAAACTGAGAACCCCAAGTCTACAAGAAACAAACATCCTCCCAGTTACATCAAGGATTACTATTGTGGGTTGCTATCTGCCTGTTCTCCCTCTCTCACCTCTCTTCATCATTCATCTTCATCTTCATCTTTTCTGTCTTGCACTACTTACCTATTGAGAGTTACATGTCTTTTGATTCGCTAACAACTAAATACAGAACATATGCTCTTAATATTAGTGTGCAACAAGAGCCTTCATCTTATCAGGAAGCAACCAAATATGTTCATTGGCAGAAGGCAATGCAAGCTAAGTTAGCTGCATTAGAGGCCAACAACACATGATCCCTGGTTTCTCTTCCTACAAGTAAGAAACCCATAGGGTGTAAATGGGTCTACAAGGTGCAGTATCAACCTGATGGTAGCATAGAGAGATATAAGGCTAGACTGGTTACTAAAGGCTTCACACAGCAACCAGGCATTGATTACACATATACATTTTCACTTGTAGCTAAACTTACCACTGTCAGGCTACTTTTATCTGCTATAAGACATTGGGATGTACATCAGCTAGATGTTAATATTGCTTTCCTCCATGGTGACCTAAGCCAAGAAATTTATATGACCCTGCCTGAAGGACTGGATGCCTCATATCCCAACACAGTGTGTAAACTGAAAAAAATCCGTCTATGGCCTTAAGTAGGCAAGTAGGGAACAGAATCTTACACTGACTAGGTTTCTGGTGGAACAAGGCAACAAACAATCCAAGAATGACTATACCATGTTTATTAAATAGACAGACACCACTATTCTGGCTCTCTTGATTTATGTTGATGACATATCTTCTCATATTGCAGTTCTCAAAAACCAGTTACATCAAGCATTCAGGATTAAATATTTAGGCCCTCTTAAATACTTTCTTGACATAGAGGTGGCTATGTCACAAGGGGATCATGCTATTTCAAAGGAAATATGCACTGGAACTAGTAGAACAAATGGGGTTCCTAGGATCAAAGCCTGCAGACAGTCCTATGGAGCAAAATTCTAAGCTATCTCATAATGATTCATTGTTGATCTCAGATGTACCAGCATATAGGAGACTCATAGGCAAGTTGCTCTACCTTACAATCACCATACCAGATATTTCATTCACGGTCCAGTAGTTGAGTCAGTTTCTGGCCAAGCCCACTGAGTTGCATCTCAAGGCTGTACACAGACTGTTAAGGTACTTAAAATGGACGTCTAGGCAAGGTATCTTCTATCCTAGGAGTGGCAAACTGGAGCTGAAAGTCTTTGTAGATTCTGATTAGACATGATATGTGAAGACAAGGAAGTCTACTACTGGATACTGTGTGTTCTTGGGCAATTCACTAGTATCTTAGAGGGCTAAAAAGCAAAGCACTGTTTCCAAGTCTTCTTCTGAAGCAGAATAAAGAGCTTTAGCCATGGCAATATGTGAAGTGCGAGTGGCTGTTATATTTGCTGGGTGATTTGGGCGTAACATATTCAAACCAGTGGAATTATTTTGTGATAACAAGAGTGCCATTTATATTATGGAAAACCCTGTGTTTCATGAGAGGACAAAACACATTGAAATCGATTGTCACATTGTAAGGGAGAATATCAGCAGGGAGTCATTCATCCTATGCCTGTAAGATCTGAGCTGCAGTTAGCGGATATCTTTACAAAAACGTTAGATTCGAGACCATTACGTAACTGACTGTAGCTATGGGAGTATGTAACATCTTTGACAGGTCAGGTTTGGGGGGGTGTTACAGCAGCTGTTGAGGAGCTGGAATTGGAGGAAAGCACAATCCAAAGAGGATTACCATTGGTGGAGCAGCAACCGTTGGATTAAACAACAAATTGAAGGCCAAGATGGTAAGAGGGGTGAGATGTCAATCCTAATGGAGTGTTCAGTTGGAGTGCACGTGAAGAAGGTGAGAAGTGCTAAGTGCAGTTGCGTGGTGCAGCAGACTGAGGAAGAAGGAGGTGCTGCGTAGGAGAATAAA
Organism: Eustoma russellianum; assembly: GCA_036186865.1. NCBI lineage: Eukaryota > Viridiplantae > Streptophyta > Magnoliopsida > Gentianales > Gentianaceae > Eustoma > Eustoma russellianum. Next base: position 31,664,419 of record AP025047.1, read on the forward strand.
CTGTAGCGGGAAGTAGTTTAAAAGGGCTAAAATGATACTTTTAGCCTTTGCTCTATGTTTGTATGTAAAGTAATAGTAAGGGCAGAATTGTAATTTCAATGGCTTTCTTCCACCCTCTAATTCTGCATTGAATAAAACAGTTATGCAGCTATATGCTTGTTACACCCCGTGTCTTTTAAGCGCAACTTTCAATACTTAGAGGTCAACCTTAAGTGCAACTTAATTAATTATGTAGTTATGAGACTTAGTTGCACAAAACATAGAAGAACAAAAGAAAGGGGTTAAAAGTAGAATTAAAAGAAACTAAGAGTAATTACTTAAAAGGTCCCTACTAGGAGTTGTAAGGGAGTTACACCACACTTTGGTATAACTCCCCATTGGCATAAGGGGGACGGTTATAACACCAAAGGAGAGGGAAAAATCGGCTGCAGAAAAAGAGAAGGAAAGGGAGAGGAAAAGAGAGAAAAGAGAAAGAGAGGAAGGAAGAAGAAGAGAAGGAAGAACTTGCGGTCAAATTAGGTGCAATCCTTACCGAAATTCTGCAAGTAAATCTGTAAGATTAACTAGATTCCAAGGCAAGTAATCTTTCTATACGCTTTATGCAAATTTTATACCTTGGCCCTATGTTCTTACAAAGAGAAAATATGAATCACACATTAGTATTCTTGACTTGTCTATCATACATGCTTGTTATATGTAAGTCTTGTTGCTAATTGCGTAAAGACTGTTCTTTGGCCAAATTTCTGGAAAAGTTGGGCAGTACTTGTTGTTAGTCACCATGCCCATGATAGTATATATGTTGATGTGTTTCTTGCCTTGCTCTACTCTTGTGTTGATTGTATACACTTAGATGTCGAGAGTAAGTGCAGGAAATTGAGGGATGAGTGATGATATTGTTGTAGTCTTGTTGGTTGGGTATTGTTGATGATAACTCTTGAAGGTGGTGAATGGATGAAGATTTAGTGTGGATCTTGTTAGACATTCAATAAGTGTCAAATCATGATTAGATGTATGTTAAGTGTGATGAATCTAGTTGTTAAGATGGATCTTTAAGTGTTGAATCTGGAAGGGTTGAAGAAGAAAGGAGTTGGGTGGAAGTTACTGCAGAAAAACTGCAGTTTGGCATCGTCAGAACACTTCGAACGCCTACATGAGGCGCTTCATGTCACTATAGGCGCTTCATGTAGCGTTCCAAGTGTCCTGGAGCTTTCCCGTACAGAAAAACTGCAATTTAGAACCGTCAGAACACTTCGAACGCCTACATGAGGCGCTTCATGTCACATTAGGCGCTTCATGTGGTGTTCAATGTGTCCTGAATCATCCCCGAACACTTCGAACGCCTACATGAGGCGCTTCATGTCCCCATTAGGCGCTTCAAGTGGTGTTCCAAGTGTTCTGGAAGTCTTTTTGACCTTATAAGCGCCCTATGTAAGTGTAGTAACTTTATACACTTCTTTTGAACATAAAATGCAAGGTATTTGAGGTATATTTGAGGTGTGGATGGTAAGTTGATCAAGTAGAATAAGATTGAATCTTGAGTGAGTTTGTGACAAGAATGGGCTTGGAATAACACGACCATAGGATGTGTGAGGTGCAAGGCCGTATGCTTGATAGGCATGATGTATGTGTGTGTGTTACATGTTGATATGAAGCTATTTGTGCATCCTGCATCATGACATGGGCACTTGCATTTGATTTGAGATATGTTTTGCAAAAGAACAAGAAAGGTTTTAAAGTTTTTCGAAAGACAAAATGGCTGCTGGTTGATCACAGGGTATAAGAGTCACGTCTGCGAAAGCAGGGTTATAAAGAGCGTGATCTGTGAATCAACAGCAGGGTATAAAGTATGTTATGGGGCCGTGGACCTATCAGCACGGAAAATGAAGTATTTTTATGGGGTCGTGGACCTATCAGCACGGATATATGATATATGTAATGGGGCCGTGGACCTTTCAGCACGGATATATGTTATATGTAATGGGGCCGTGGACCTTTCAGCACGGATATATGTTATATGTAATGGGGCCGTGGACCTTTCAGCACGGATATATGATGGCTGTGGGCTGATCACCCACAGGGTATAAAGTTCTTGCTACGCGAAGAATATGATATGTAATGTGATGAAATGTTTTGTGAAATGGCATGCATGACCTGTTTATGAAAGAAGACATATGCATGGGTGTTGTGTGTGATTTTAAAGAAGTACATGCATCATGGTACACGAAGCATAAGACTCTTGACATGCAAGAAACGTGATTAGTTTATGACTTGCTTATGTGATACATTGTTTTAATGCATGTTGGTTCTCGTATCTGTGTTCACATATGTGCTTTATCTGTTTTGAGAAGTTCTTATTAAGATGCCATTTGCTAACCCGAGCACCTTATTTTGGGCAATGTTTTATTCACTGGTGACTCGACGTGTGTGATTCCGTAAGGTGTATAGACGGGTACTTGCTGGCGAAGTTTTCGCTAAGAACAATCATTCTGTTCCTTTTCAGGTGAGCCTGAATATGAGTTGATATTTATCGAAGATGACGGCGAGTGGCTCAATGGGACGATGGACAAGGGAATAGATAGATGCTGGATTATTCTGTTTAAGTTTGGAGACTCATTGTTATTATGTTGTTCTAAAACTTCTGTTGGCTAGATGAACAAACAGTTTGTTTTTATTTCCGCTGCATTTTTATGGATGTTTTAATGACGATGAAGGTTTAAGTTTTATGAGTCTCCGCTGGTTTTAGTATCTTACCTTATGAAGAATGTACGCATGATCTGCTTGACGCTTCGTAGTTCTCGTAGTAGGCTACGGGCGGTGGCACTGGTTCCGATAACGGTATCGGGCTGGGGCGCTACAGGTGGTATCAGAGCCTAGGCTTCAGATCTATTTTGGAAACTTAAGTTCATGATCTTTAGACATCTAAGCTATGATTCTCCTTTAAGGTTGATCTTTAGTTATAAGTGTTGATCTCTTTATTGGTTAAGTATGATATGGGTTGGGTGTGTGCGAGCGCGTCTTATTATCTAACTTTGTATTAATAGTTGTACTACACACCTCACCTATTAGTACGCATTCGAGCCTTCAGTAATCTTTTTGTATTTACTGAATGCTAATGCAATGTCGACCTTTTCAGAGAAATATGCCTCCAAGAAGAGATAACACAGGCAACTCAGGCAATGGACAGGAGAAACCAGCCCCCACAAGTTGTTTTACCCCAAGTACTCACTGATGCGCTGACGGTCATTGCACAAGGGTATGTGCAGCAGCATCAGCCTCCGCCTCCACCACCGCCACATCATAACATCAGGTTCTTTTATGGGGAGATGAGAAAATGAGGGTGCCGGAGTTCGGTGGATGTACGGATCCTGAGGAGGCTCAGCATTGGTTGGCTGAGGTTGAGAAATGCTTCCGGTTGGTGCAAGTTCCGAATGAGATAAAAGTTGAGGTGGCCACCCCCTTTTAAGTGGCAAGGCTGGCGAATGGTGGGAAGGAATGGTGTTGAGAATGACCCCACCAATCTCATGGACACAGTTCTGTGATGTTTTCCTGAAATATTATGTACCGGAGACGGCGATCTTGGACAAGATAAGGGCGTTTGACAGACTGGAGCAAGGAAGAATGACAGTGTCGGAGTATGCAGATCGTTTTCATGCCTTAGGTAAGTTTGCCCCTGCGATTATGTCTGATAATCGTCTTAAGATGACGAAGTCTTTGAGAGGGGCTGGACTCGAGGATACAATCGGCGATAGTGAATGCGTGGATGAAAACTATATGAGGATATGCTGGATGCGTGTTTCCGTGTTGAGAGTGATTTCCACCGAGTAGCGGCAAGAGCAGCTAGCACAGGAGGGTCTGATAGAGGCAAGAGACCAAGGGAGGATGTTGAGAGTTGGTGGAAGACCCGGACGTTGGGTCAAGATTCCGAAGAGAGGGCCAGTTGGGAATTTTCAGAGACTGCCACCCCCAGAATCAAGTAGCTCAGCAGGCTATAGGAGTTTGTCCACATTGCGGCAGGAACATGTTGGAGAGTGTAGGAAAGTAGTCGGAGCATGTTTCCGATGTGGCCAAGTGGGTCACTTGATTAAAGACTGTCCGGAGATGAAGAAGAATAACCCTGGAGAGGCGGCTCAGCAGCCGAGAGTGAAGCCCTCGAGCAAATGCCCGTGTACATCTAATGACGGACACAGATGTGCAGGAGGCTACCGATGTAGTAGCAGGTATCCTCTAAACTAAGTTTGAATTCATATTGAGTTAAGTGTCTATGTGCGTAACTTTGTGTGCAAAACTTTATTGTGGCTTTAGGTGCGGTTTTTAGTAAATAAGATGCCTGCAATGTACTTTTCGATAGCGGCCGCAAGCCATTCCTTTGTAGCGAAGAGATTCACTAAGCACTTGGGTAGTTTGCCTGAATGGTTAGAGACTCCGTATCGCGTACAAGCGGCCGGGAGATCAGATTATGGTTTCATACCAGCAGTATCGAGATTGCGAATTGGAGTTTGAAGGACAAGCATTCTCTGCCACACTGATCCCTATCCAGATGTATGACTTCGACGTTATATTAGGAATGGACTGGTTGGCTAAAAATCACGCCAATATTGATTGTCGGTTGAAGCAAGTGACAATCAAGAATGATAAGATGGAGGAGGTAATATTTCAGGGAGATGCAGACCGAAAGAAAGTCCCCAAGAAGGTATATGTGTTTGTCGCACAAGCACGCAAAGCATTGAGGAAGGGTGCTGAGGGATTCTTAGTGTATGCCATGGATGTTACTCAGGAGGGTGTCGTCTATGGAGAAAATCGAGTGGTCAATGAATTTCCTGACGTGTTTCCGGAAGATTTACCAGGAGTGCCACCTCCGAGAGAAGTTGAGTTTGAGATTAACTTGATCCCCGGTACTGAACATATTTCTAAGCTCCTTATAGGATGGCTCCGGCGGAATTGAGAGAGTTTGAAGGAACATTGCAAGAGTTATTGGACAGAAGTTTATCCGACCGTAGTGTGTCGCCTTGGGGAGCACCTGTGTTGTTTGTAAAGAAGAAAGATGGTAGCATGAGGCTTGTGTATCGATTATAGAGAGTTGAAATAAAGTACCATCAAGAATAAGTATCCCCTCCACGAATTGAGGACTTGTTTGACCAACTCAAGGGCGCTAAAATCTTCTCTAAGATTGACCTCCGATCAGGATATCATCAATTACGAGTGAAGGCCGAGGACATCGCAAAGACAGCTTTCCGCACAAGGTATGGCCACTATGAATTTTTAGTGATGCCATTTGGATTGACAAATGCCCCTGCGGCTTTTATGGATCTTATGAATACCGTCTTTCGAGAACAGTTGGATAAGTTTGTAGTGGTATTCATAGATGATATCTTGTGTATTCTCCTGACGAGCAAACTCACACTGAGCATTTGAGAACCGTACTAGGCATTTTGAGGCAGAAACAACTTTATGCAAAGTTTAGCAAGTGTGAGTTTGGTTAAGAAGTGTGTAGCTTTCCGGGTCATGTGATATCAGAAGAGGGGATTGCTGTTGACCCGAAGAAGGTGGAAGCTATAACTGAATGGCCTAGACCTACCAATGTCACCGAAGTGCGAAGTTTCTTGGGTCTAGCGGGTTATTACAGAAAATTCGTTGAGGGATTCTCGAGATTGCCGTACCTCTCAGTCGCCTTACTCAAAAGAAGTCCAAGTTTGAGTGGACGGCTGAATGCGAGCAAGTTTCACGGAGCTTAAGAGAGATTAACGACAGCCCAGTATTGGCTCAACCCTCTGGAACGGATGGATTTGTGATTTATAGTGATGCGTCAAAGAACGGGTTAGGTTGTGTTTTAATGCAAAACGAACGAGTCATCGCGTATGCCTCAAGACAGCTAAAGCCTTATGAACAAAACTATCCCACACATGATCTTGAACTTGCCGCGGTTGTGTTCGCCTTGAAGATTTGGCGGCATTATTTGTATGGAGAGAAGTGCGCGGTATTCACGGATCATAAGAGTCTAAAGTATTTGTTCTCACAGAAGGAATTGAATATGAGGCAGGATGGTTGGATTGCTAAAAGACTACGACCTAACTATTCATTATCACCCGGGAAAGGCTAACAAGGTAGCCGACGCCTTAAGTAGGAAGTCCAGCCATGCACGACAATCACCACTGGAAAGAGAGATGGAGGAGTTTGGTTTAGATTTGATTGAATCCACGGTGAATGTTTTGACAGCCTTGACTATCACCCCGAGTTTGATTGATGATAAAGGAGGCACAGAAGAGAGATAAGGCTTTAAGTGAGATAATGGAAAGGGTGAAACATAGTCCAGTTGAAGGATTTCGGACTAAGGATGATGGGAGCTTATGGTTTAGGGAAAGATTATGCGTGCCGGATGTTGACGAACTTAGGAAAGAAGTTTTGCAAGAAGCTCATAATTCAAGGTTATCGATACACCCCGGTAGCACCAAGATGTATAGAGATCTCAAGCGATACTATTGGTGGTCCGGGATGAAAAGACATATTGCGGAATTCATAGAGAGGTGTTTAGTGTGTCAACAAGTCAAAGCGGAACACCAGCGGCCCGGTGGATTGTTGATGCCGTTGGAAATTCCGGAATGGAAATGGGAACATGTCACAATGGATTTTGTAGCCGGATTACCAAAGACAAGAAGTGGATGTGACATGATTTGGGTTATCGTGGACCGTTTAACAAAGTCTGCCCATTTCCTACCCGTTTCAAGTGAGACACCTCTCGACAAACTAGTGAATGTGTATATGGAGAACATAGTGAGCTTACATGGTGTTCCGGTAAGTATAGTATCCGACCGAGACTCACGGTTCACATCTAAGTTTTGGACAGCATTTCAAGAAGCCATGGGTACAGAATTAAGGTTGAGTACGGCATATCATCCCCAAACTGATGGACAGTCCGAGCGGACAATTCAAACCTTGGAAGATATGCTAAGAGCTTGCGTGCTGGATTTCAAAGGGAGTTGGGATGGAATGGTAAAGCTGATGGAGTTTTCTTATAACAATAGTTACCACAGCGCAATTGATATGGCTCCTTTTGAGGCTTTGTATGGAAGGAAATGTAGGTCCCGTTTATTGGGACGAAGTGGGCGTGAGGACCATCACGGGACCTGAGCTATTAGAGAAAACGTTAGAGAAGGTGTGAAAGTCATCGGGAAAGACTCAAGACGGCTCAGGACCGTAGCAAAGTTGGGCAGATTCCAAACGACGACCATTGGATTTTGATGTGGGTGAAAAGTTTATTTGAAGGTATCACCTACGAAGGGCGTCATGAGGTTTGGAGTAAAAGGCAAGCTAAGCCCTCGTTTCATTGGTCCTATGAAATACTTGAGAAGGTAGGAGCCTTGGCATATAGTTGGCATTACCTCCGGTGTTGGCGCAAGTTCACAATGTATTCCACGTGTCACAATTGAGAAGTACGTGGCGGATCCAAGTCATGTACTTGAAGCTCAACCTTTGGAACTCAAGGACGATGTTACATATGAGGAAGTACCCGTGAAAATTGTGGACGAAAGGATCAAGTGTTGAGGAAGCGAGTGATCCCGTATGTAAAGGTTCAATGGAGCAATCACACGGAACGTGAAGCCACTTGGGAGCTCGAAGAACAAATGCGGGAGAAGTATCCTCAGCTCTTGACTAAGGTACGTAAGTTTCGAGGACGAAACTTTTTGTAAGGGGGGTGGAATGTTACACCCCGTGACTTTTAAGCGCGACTTTCAACACTTAGGTCAACCTTAAGTGCAACTTAATTAATTATGTAGTTTATGAGACTTAGTTGCACAAAACATAGAAGAACAAAAGAAAGGGGTTAAAAGTAGAATTAAAAGAAACTAAGGGTAATTACTTAAAAGGTCCCTACTAGGAGTTAAGGGAGTTACACCACACTTTGGTATAACTCCCCATTGGCCATAAGGGGGGGACGGTTTTAACATCACAGAGAGGAAAAAGGCTGGAAAAAGAGAAGGAAAAGGAGAGGAAGAGAAAAGAGAAAGAGGAAGAGAGAAGGAAGGAAGAAGGCCACTAGGTGCAATCTTCCGAAATTCTGCAGTAAATCTGTAAGATTAACTAGATTCCAAGGCAAGTAATCTTTCTATACGCTTTATGCAAATTTTATACCTTGGCCCTATGTTCTTACAAAGAGAAAATATGAATCACACATTAGTATTCTTGACTTGTCTATCATACATGCTTGTTATATGTAAGTCTTGTTGCTAATTGCGTAAAGACTTGTTCTTTGGGCCAAATTTCTGGAAAAGTTGTGCAGTACTTGTTGTTAGTCAACCATGCCCATGATAGTATATATGTTGATGTGTTTCTTGCCTTGCTCTACTCTTGTGTTGATTGTATACACTTAGATGTCGAGAGTAAGTGCAGGAAATTGAGGATGAGTGATGATATTGTTGTAGTCTTGTTGGTTGGGGTATTGTTGATGATAACTCTTGAAGGTGGTGAATGGATGAAGATTTATGTGGATCTTGTTAGACATTCAATAAGTGTCAAATCATGATTAGATGTATGTTAGTGTGATGAATCTAGTTGTTAAGATGGATCTTTAAGTGTTGATCTGGAAGGGTTTGAAGAAGAAGGAGTTGGGTGGAAGTTACTGCAGAAAAACTGCAGTTTTGCTCGTCAGAACACTTCGAACGCCTACATGAGCGCTTCATGTCACTATAAGGCGCTTCATGTAGCGTTCCAAGTGTCCTGGAGCTTTCCCGTACAGAAAACTGCAATTTAGAACCGTCAGAACACTTCGAACCGCCTACATGAGGCGCTTCATGTCACATTAGGCGCTTCATGTGGTGTTCAATGTGTCCTGAATCATCCCGAACCCTTCGAACGCCTACATGAGGCGCTTCATGTCCCCATTAGGCGCTTCAAGTGGTGTTCCAAGTGTTCTGGAAGTCTTTTTGACCCTTTAAAGCGCCCTATGTAAGTGTAGTAACTTTATACACTTCTTTTGAACATAAAATGCAGGGTATTGAGGTATATTTGAGGTGTGGATGGTAAGTTGATCAAGTTAGAATAAGATTGAATCTTGAGTGAGTTTGTGACAAGAATGGGCTTGGAATAACACGACCATAGAGTGTGTGAGGTTGCAAGGCCGTATGCTTGATAGGCATGATGTATGTGTGTGTGTTACATGTTGATATGAAGCTATTTGTGCATCCTGCATCATGACATGGGCACTTGCATTTGATTTGAGATATGTTTGCAAAAGAACAAGAAAGGTTTAAAGTTTTCGAAAGACAAAATGGCTGCTGGTTGATCACAGGGTATAAAGAGTCATGTCTGCGAAAGCAGGGTATAAAGAGCGGATCTGTGAATCAACAGCAGGGTTATAAAGTATGTTATGGGGCCGTGGACCTATCAGCACGGAAAATGAAGTATTTTATGGGGTCGTGGACCTATCAGCACGGATATATGATATATGTAATGGGGCCGTGGACCTTTCAGCACGGATATATGTTATATGTAATGGGGCCGTGGACCTTTCAGCACGGATATATGTTATATGTAATGGGGCCGTGGACCTTTCAGCACGGATATATGATGGCTGTGGGCTGATCACCCACAGGGTATAAAGTTCTGCTACGCGAAGAATATGATATGTAAAGTGATGAAATGTTTTGTGAAATGGCATGCATGACATGTTTATGAAAGAAGACATATGCATGGGTGTTGTGTGTGATTTTAAAGAAGTACATGCATCATGGTACACGAAGCATAAGACTTGACATGCAAGAAACGTGATTAGTTTATGACTTGCTTATGTGATACATTGTTTTAATGCATGTTGGTTCTCGTATCTGTGTTCACATATGTGCTTTATCTGTTTTGAGAAGTTCTTATTAAGATGCCATTTGCTAACCCGAGCACCTTATTTTGGGCAATGTTTTATTCACTGGTGACTCGACGTGTGTGATTCCGTAAGGTGTATAGACGGGTTACTTGCTGGCGAAGTTTTCGCTAAGAACAATCATTCTGTTCCTTTTCAGGTGAGCCTGAATATGAGTTGATATTTATCGAAGATGACGGCGAGTGGGCTCAATGGGACGATGGACAAGGGAATAGATAGATGCTGGATTATTCTGTTTAAGTTTGGAGACTCATTGTTATTATGTTGTTCTAAAACTTCTGTTGGCTAGATGAACAAACAGTTTGTTTTTATTTCCGCTGCATTTTATGGATGTTTAATGACGATGAAGGTTTAAGTTTTATGACGTCTCCGCTGGTTTTAGTATCTTACCTTATGAAGAATGTACGCATGATCTGCTTGACGCTTCGTAGTTCTCGTAGTAGGCTACGGCGGGTGCACTGGTTCCGATAACGGTATCGGGCTGGGGCGCTACAATGCTGCATCAGTTTTTTTGGAATAAGATTAAGGATTCCGGCATTAGTCTCTATATGCTTTTCTCCCATATTTCTCACTTCCGTTCAATTTTACTTTCAATTCTTCAAATTAACAAGCAACGAGTGTAGTCCTCCTCATTCACAAAGTTTTGCAAAACATGACTGCCATCAAGAAAACCCGCTGTAAACGGCCCCAACGAAACAAATCACTTCCATTGCCCTTCGTATGGCTGCCACCACCAGTTGGATACGCCAAAATGTCCCCACAAACAGAAAACAGAAACGATCACCCAATGTTTGTGTCTCCATCGTGGAAAACGCAACTGCCAGCACCCGCTTGTATCGCAAAACGTCACGCGCTTGAAATGCGCCGCCAACACCATAAGGACTTAGGCAGCCCTTGCGACCGCACCTCGCTGACCATCACCGTGAAACTAGAACTATTGTCGCTGAGATTGCCGCTATTCTCCAATCGCCAAAGCCGCAGCTCTATATATGTGTGTGTCTATATATATATATATTTCTGTCATTAGAAAAATGACCTAATGTAATGTCTATATATATATATGTGTGTGTGTATGTATGTATGTATGTATATATATATATATATATAAGATTGGATAAAATGGCGAAGGAGACTAAGGCGACCGCTGGGGATAGCGCGGCAGCCGCCGCTGTATAGCCCTAGTTGTTTGCTCTCATCTTTTCGGCATTGTTTGTTTTTTCTGCTACTGAGTTTTCTGAATCTGCATTGGAGAATTATTTGTTCATTCATCCGTGCTCCGCGATCACTCCCGCATGGAACCACCGCCGCCGTCTTTTGCGGCAGTCGTGGCAGGCAATTCTTCTTAACAAAGCATCAACATCTCTCCAAAGACAGTCTCTCGATACAAAGGTATCCCCCTAGTATCCTTCTTGGATTCTTAGATTGATGCCCTTGCAGCCCCATTCAAATATTCATTGGTGGGTACTTTCTGGTATGGTCGACATCCTTTGAAGGTCATACGGGATGTGTTTGAAAAGATAGGATTTCATCACGATCTCCGCATTACCCTAATTGATCAAACGCATATACTACTGAATTTCCATAATGAGGCTGATTATTTACGCTGTTTCTATCGTCGTTCTTGTCATATCTCGGGTTGCCATATGAGCATTACGAAATGGACAGTGGATTTCGATCCTACCACTGATGTTCCTATAGTTCCGATTTGGATTGCATTGCCGGGTCTTCCCTTTCATCTTCATCGTAAAGAAGCGCTTTTTGAAATAGTTCGGTCTATTGGCTCCCCGCTTAAGATGGATGTCGCCACCTCAGAAGGGTTTCGCCCGTCGGTGGCAAGGATCTGTGTGGAAGTTGATGTTTCTCAAGACTTGCCTCAAAAAATCTATCTGCAGGCAAAAATCGATACATATTGCAGTCTATCGTATATGAGGATTTGCCATTATTTTGTACCTCATGTAGGTGTTTAGGACATGCATCTACGTCATGCTCTCCAGCAAAAACTGCATCGGTACCGTCGCCCCCGCCTCCACTGCCTCCTCGTCGCCCACTCCAGCGCCGGACACCTGTTAAAACTAAAAAATCTGCACCTGCTGCAACAGTTTCGGATGCTCAGCCGCTGGATGGTCCGGAGTCACCCCACAATTTGGATACTCTTCATGATAATAATCAGGAACATATAGATCATGAGACTGTGTCTACACCACTCCACAATGATTTGGATATTGGAGAATTGGGACATAATTCAGATAATGATCTCCCACCGGAAGGCCCACCCTCTGATATTGCAACAGTACCGGATGAAGTGGTCCATCGCATGCAACTCATACCGCCCACGCCGGACACAAAAATACTTATCTCACGTTTACAGGATTCTACAGACTCAGCAGAATTTATTCCGGTTGTTCCTCGCAGAAAGCGACGCATGAAAAAAGATCTCCGTCCTCTGCCGCCATCTACGATTCTTACGCGCAGTGCTTCTCACGCCATTCATGGAAGTGATACTACTCTATCTCAATGAATATTATGATATGGAATGTTTGAGGCCTAAGTACCTCTCTCACTAGAATACATCAGTTAATACGTGATCATCGTGTACATTTATTAGCTTTGATAGAGCCAAAACACCCATCTTCTACTATTGTTCGTTATGCAAAGCTTTGGATTTACGGGACATTTTTCTTCATAATCTGAATGAATTTGGTTTTTTTCTGGCGTGACTCAGATTATCAGTTGGTGACGGTGCAAGATGACGATCAAGTGATTCATTTTGCTTTGCTCTTTCGTCCATTACAATATTCGTTTGTGCTCTCTGTGGTTTATGGCAAGCATACGGTTTTACAACGACGAATCTTGTGGCATGCCTTGAGTACATTTGCAGAAACATCTCTGTTGCCTTGGATAGTAGCGGGGGATTTTAATACCTTTCGCTCGTTATCGGATCATGAATGTCGTTCGAATCCATCCCTCTTGGCTTTACAAGATTTTAATGACTGTATTGAGACATGCAGTTTGATGACACCACAATTTCATGGATCAAAGTTTACTTGGACTGATGGCCGAGGACTTGGCAAAGTGCGCCGGCGGTTGGATTGGTTATTTATTAACTCTGCTTTCCATGATAAATTCGAAGATTTACAACTTCCCATCTATCTCGCGCTACTTCGGATCATGTACCTATGTTGTTTCTATGTCGCATTGGACAGTCCGACCAACGTCGTTCTTTTCACTTTCTAGACTCTTGGTTACTCCACCCAGATTTTCATACATATGCCCAAGATGTTTGGGCGTCTTATCCTACTACGGGTGGTATGTATGGTTTCTATTCTAAGTTATTCCGTTTCAGGAAGGACATTCAGCGGTGGAACCAGAATATTTTTGGCAATATATTTTCTAATGTTCAGATGGCAGAATCTACATTATCACGCGTAGAAATGGCTTGGGACGAATCTCCTACTGAAGCGAATAGGATTGAGTATCACAAGGCAAAGGTTGAATATCTTCAAGCATCCTCCTATGAACTGACTTTTTGGAAACAAAAGTCCCGCATAAAATGGCTAAGAGAGGGCGACACAAATACAAAATATTTCCATTCCATCGTCAAAGGCAAACAGCTGCAATTACAGATACAACAAATACACACACAAGCAGGAAATTTATGTTCCACATCGGACGATATTATGTCGGAAGCGGTACGCTTTTACATATCTCTAATTGCTCGGGAGCCGACTCAAAATTATGATACTATTCTTCGTCATATTCCACGGGTGGTTACTTCGGAGGATAATATTTCATTAACTCAAATACCCATGGAACCAGAAATTAAGGCAGCAGTTTGGCATCTTGATCTTGCTAGCGCAGCAGGCCCAGATGGTTTTCATGGTCAATTTTACCGAGCCTGTTGGTCTATTATTCATACTGATGTAGTAAAATCAGTGCAGGAATTTTTCTTGGGCATTCCTCAGCCTACGGTGATGGTAAGTGCTCTCATTATGTTGATTCCTTAAAAACAATCTCCTGATACCTTCAATGATTTTAGGCCAATATGTCTAACAAATTTTTTGAGCAAAGTTTGCACAAGAATTATTGCTAGCCGTTTGAGTGCATTGCTCCCACGCTTAATATCCCCAGAACAAACGAGTTTCCTGCCCGGCTCAGATATTTCCTCTCAAGTACTTATGGCTCGTGAGATGATACATATGCTAGATAAAGGTGGTTCACAGGTATGTCTAAAGTTAGATATGATGAAAGCATTCAATAGAGTCAGTTGGGAATACTTGGAGTTTTTACTGCGCACTTTTGGTTTCTCTGATTTTTTCATCCGTATAATCTTGAACCACCTGCGAGCTACCACTTTAGCAGTTTTAATTAATGGCCAACCTTCATCAACCTTTCGGCCATTTAGAGGTGTGAAGCAGGGGGATCTTTTATCACCGCTACTCTTTATACTCTCTTTCGAAGGATTTAGCAGGGGATTGAAAGCTTTAACGGATGTTGGCCATTTGCAGCCATTTCGATTGGGGAGGATTCCATTTCATATAACACACTTGGCCTATGCTGATGACTTGTTAGTATTTTTGCGAGGAACGCAGCAAAACTTACGGCACTTTCACACCTTTCTCACACAATATGAAACAGCTTCTGGACAAAAAGTAAACTTTCAAAAAAGCAGTATGATCCCTTCAACTCAGACATCTGCGCAGCAGCGACGCAATTTTGAAAGGATAATCAACATGAGATGCTCATCCTTGCCTTTTAAATATCTTGGCTCTTATTTGCACAAAGGTATTCCCCGTGCCAGGCACTGTGTTTCTTTATTGCAGCATATTGATGACAAACTCCAAGGATGGCACACTAGATTACTCTTTGCGGCAGGACGATTAGTTCTATTACGCTATGTCATATCAGCACTGCCGCTCCATCTCTTGGCGTCAGGTGGATTACCTAAATCCGTCATTAAAGTCATTAATCGGAAAATGGCATGTTTTTATTGGGCCCTTGACATCACTGGATATCATGGCATACTATTTCGACACCTCAAGAAGAAGGAGGATTGGGGATTCGAGACTTAAGCATGTTACAAAAAGCTTATCATTGCCGAATTTGGTGGTCGTATCAACAAAATTCTACGCTTTGGAGTCAATATATGCACGCTAAATATGGTCACTGTCGAGACTATTTGCCTCGTTTACCTGATTCTCCTATTTGGAAATTAATTTGCAAGATACATCCTTTTTGCCATTCTCAAACTACTGGGCAAGATACGCATTTAACATGGTTACACACGCCAACAGGTGAATTTTCTTTACGTAGTGCTTATGATAATTGTCGCATGCCACATCCCCATCTACTATCCGCAACATTCATATGGTTTAAACAGCATTCCCCAGTTATTCAGATATTCTTATGGCGACTATTTCATTCGGCGATACCAATGGAGGATTATATTGGCAAGTATATTACATCTCGACCTACGCGATGTCCATTCTGTAAAACTGCTTCGGCAATGGTAGATCATGTCTTTCTTCATTGTACACATGTGCTGCCGATATGGCACTATTATGCCGAGGAATTGCACTATCCGGCCCCATCGTCTTTGCATTTGCGGCAGCATGTTTTTGCTTGGTGGTACCGTTCATCCTTTTCATCACTACTTGGGGTATTCAAAATTGTAATTCCAGCGATCATACTGTATAACATCTGGCGGGGCTACACCTCCTTAGTTTATGGAGACCAATCTAGCATTACACTCATATCTCTTCAAGCATCGATCCACTATGATCTTACTATTTGGTGCAAAAAAATATCGGGAACTAAAATAGCCACTGACCCTAGACGCCTCTTCTCTAGTTTACCGTCTCTGTCGGTCCCACGACCTTGCCTGGTTCGTTGGCTATCACCACCACCTGGGTGCCTTAAATTGAACATATATGCGGCGGTTGGTCGACATTATGCAGCAGGGGGAGCTATATTGCGTAATCATATGGGATCTTGTGTGGGAGCAATTTCATTCAGGTTACCGGCAAGTACACCATTACATGCGGAAATTCAGGCTGCATTATTTGGACTGTTATATTTTCTTCCGTAACATCGCGTCATCATATTAGAATCTGATTGTAGCCTGATGATTTCTCGTTTGGCCCGCCCGCAGCTAGTACATGGGAATTATTATCTTCGCATGCTTCACACTCTGGTTCATCTTCACCGCCTCGATTATCATCACATTTATCGAGAAGCAAATATGGCAGCTCATTATTTAGCACAACAGGCCATGTTGATTCCCGTCACACAATACTATTCATCACATACTCTCCCTTCATTGGTATGTGCATCCGTCTCCTTGGATCTCTCCTCCACTCAACTGCGGGTCCCTTGATACTCTCAAGTTGTCATACCCCGTAACTTTTAAGCACAATTTTCAATACGTTAGGTCAACCTTAAACGCAATTTAATTGATGATGTAGGATGTGCGACGTAGTTACTCAAAATATAGGAAAGATAAGAAGAGGGGTTAAAAGTAGAATTAAAGGTAATTAAAGTAAATTACCTAAAAGGTCCCTACAAAGAGATAGGGGAGTTACACAACACTTAGTATAACTCCTCAATCAGCCTAAGGGGCGGTTAAAACAGAGGAAAAGGAGAGGGGAAAACCGGCTGCAGGAAAAAAAGAGAAGGAAGGGGAGAGGAGAAAAGAAAGAGAGAAGAGAAAGAAGAAGAAAGAGCGAGCAACCTAGGTCCAATCATTTTCAAACTACTGCCATACACTCGTAAGATTATCTAGAGACAAAGGCAATTAATCTTTCTATACGCTTTACGTAAATTTTGATACATTAGGCCCTATGTTCTTACAAAGAGAAAACTTGGATCACACATTAGTAGTTTTGATTTGTATATGCTAAATGTTTTACTATACATGTAATTGTTGTTGTTGATTGAGTAAAGTTATGTTCTTTGGGCCAATATCTAAAAATGGTTATGTTGTGATCTTTGTTGTTAAATATGCCCACAAGAATGTTATACGTGATATATTCATTGTTCTTGTGTAAGTTCTTAAGATGGTGATTACACCTTAGATGCTTTGAGCGTGTTTGCAAGGAGTGGAAGGATGAATGTTGACATTGTTGTAAGACTTGTTAGGTTGGAAGGTTTGAAGATATCTATTGAAGGTTGTGGGTGATAGAAGGTTTAAGGGGATACTAGTTTACTTGTTTAAGAATCCAATCATGTTAGTTGTGTGTTAAGCATGATGAATCCAGGAGCTAAGATGGATCTTGAAGGGTTGAACATGAAGGGGTTGAAGAAGAAAGGTGTTGGGTGGAAGTTACTGCAGAAAAACTGCAGTTCAGAACCGTCAGAACACTTCGATTTAGGCGCTTCAAGTCACATTAGGAGCCTAATGTAGCGTTCAATGTGTCCTGAAGCTTTCCCGTACAGAGAAACTACAGTTTGGAATTGTCAGAACACTTCGAACACCTACATTAGGCGCTCTATGTCACATTAGGCGCCTAATGTAGTGTTCAATGTGTCCTGAAGCATCCCCGAACACTTCGAACACCTACATTAGGCGCTCTATGTCACATTATGCGCTTCATGTAGGCGTTACTTGCTGGCGATTCCGTAAGGTGTATAGACGGGTTACTTGCTGGTGATAATTTCGCTAAGAACAGATACTCTATTCCTTTTCTGGTGAGCCGGAATATAAGATGATATTTATCGAAGACGACGGCGAGTGGGCTCAATGGGATGACGGACATGGGAATAGATAGATGCTGGACTACTTTCTTTAAGTTTGGAATCTCATTGCTATTATGTTGTTCTAAAACTTATGTTAGCTAGATGAACAAACACTTTTTATTTCTGTTGCATTTTCTGGTTGTATTATTAATGATGAAGTTTTAGACTTTACGACGTTTCCTCTTATTTTATCTTACGTCATGAAGGATGTATGCTTGATCCGCTTTGGCGCTTCGTAGTTCTCATAGTAGACTACGGCGGGTGCACTGGTTCCGATGATAGTGTCGGGCCGGGGCGCTACAGGTGGTATCAGAGACTAGGCTTCAGATCTATATTAGAAACTTAGGTTCATGATCTTTAGACATCTAAGTTACGATTCTCCCTTAAGTTTGATCCTTAGATATATGTACTGATTTCTTTAGTGTTTAAGTATGATATGGGTTGGGTGTGTGCGAGCGCGTTTATCATCTAATTTCGTATTAATAGTTGGATTACATACCTCACCCCTTCGTACGCGTTCAAGCTTTCAGTAACCCCTTGTATTTACTGAATGCTAATGCAATGTTAACCTTTTCAGAGAAATATGCCTCCAAGAAGAGATAACACAGGCAACTCTGGCAATGGACAGGAGAACCATCCACCACAAGTTGTTTTACCCCAGGTGCTCACTGATGCACTGACAGTGATTGCACAAGGGTATGTGCAACAGCATCAGCCTCCGCCTCCTCCACCGCCACAGCATAACATTAGGTTCTTTTATGGAGAAATGAGAAAGATGAGGGTGCTGAAGTTTGGAGGATGTACTGATCCTGAGGAGGCTCAACACTGGTTGGCTGAGGTGGAGAAATGTTTTAGGCTAGTGCAAGTACCGAATGAGATAAAGGTTGAGGTGGCCACACCCCTTCTAAGTGGCAAGGCTGGCGAATGGTGGGACGGAATGGTGTTGAGAATGACCCCACCAATCTCTTGGACACAGTTTTGTGATGTTTTCCTGAAGTACTACATACCGGAGACTGCGATATTGGACAAGATAAGAGCATTTGACAGATTGGAGCAAGGAAGGATGACGGTGTCAGAGTATGCAGATCGTTTTCATGCCCTGGGTAAGTTTGCCCCTGCGATTATGTCTGATAACCGTCTTAAGATGACGAAGTTCGAGAGGGGTTTGGACTCGAGGATACAGTCGGCGATAGTGAATGCAGGGATGAAAACTTATGAGGATATGCTAGATGCGTGTTTCTGTGTTGAGAGTGATTTTCGCCGAGTAGCGGCAAGAGAAGCAAGTGCAGGATCGTCTGATAGAGGCAAGAGGCCAAGAGATGATGTGAGAGTTGGTGGAAGACCCGGACGTTGGGTCAAGATTCCGAAAAGAGGTCCGGTTGGAAATTTTCAGAGACCCCCACCCCAGAATCCGGTGGCTCAGCAGGCTATAGGAGTTTGTCCACACTGCAACAGGAATCACGTTGGAGAATGTAGGAAAGTGGCTGGAGCATGCTTCCGATGCGATCAAATGGGTCACATGATTAGGGACTGCCCAGAGATGAAGAAAAATAATCCTGGAGAGGCGGCTCAGCAGCCGAGAGCGAAGCCTAGAGCAAATGCCCGTGTACATCTCATGACGGACACGGATGTGCAGGAGGCTACCGACGTAGTAACAGGTACAATTAGAACTAAGTTTAAATCCTTATTGAATTAAGTAATTACGTGCTTAATCTTTCGTGTATAACTTGATATGGCCTTAGGTGCGATTTTAGTAAATAAGGTACCTGCCAACGTGCTCTTTGATAGCGGCGCAAGCCACTCCTTCGTAGCAAAGAAATTCACTAAACACCTTGGTAGTTTGCCTGAGTGGTTAGAAACTCTGTATCGTGTTCAAGCGGCCAGAGATCAAATTATGGTTTCCTACCATCAGTACCGGGATTGTGAATTAGAGTTTGAAGAACAAACATTCTCCGCCACACTGATCCCTATTCAGATGTATGACTTTGATGTGATATTGGGAATGGACTGGTTGGCCAAGTATCACGCCAACATCGACTGTCGATCGAAGCAAGTGACAGTTAAGAGTGCTAAGATGGAAGAGGTAATGTTTCAAGGAGATGCGGAATGAAAGAAAGTTCCCAAGAAGGTATATGTGTCTGTTGCACAAGCACGCAGGGCATTGAGGAAGGGTGCTGAGGGATTCCTAGTGTATGCCATGGATGTTACTCAGGAGGTACCGTCTATTGAGCAAATTCCAGTGGTCCATGAATTTCCTGATGTGTTTCCGGAAGATTTACCAGGAGTGCCACCCCCGAGAGAAGTCGAGTTCGAGATCAACTTGATTACAGGAACAGAACCTATTTCTAAAGCTCCTTATAGAATGGCTCCGGCAGAACTGAGAGAGTTGAAGGAACAACTGCAGGAATTATTGGACAAGAAGTTTATCCGCGCTAGTGTATCGCCCTGGGGAGCACCTGTTTTGTTTGTAAAGAAGAAGGACGGTAGCATGAGGCTTTGTATCGATTATAGGGAGTTGAATAAAGTTACCATCAAGAATAAGTATCCCCTTCCGCGAATCGGGGATTTATTTGACAAGCTCAAAGGTGCCAAGATCTTCTCGAAAATCGATCTCCGATCAGGATATCATCAGTTGCGAGTGAAGGCCGAGGACATCGCAAAAACACCTTTCCGCACAAGGTATGGCCACTACGAATTTTTGGTGATGCCATTTGGATTGACAAATGCCCCTGCAGCTTTTATGGATGTTATGAATACCGTCTTTCGAGAACAGTTAGACAAGTTTGTTGTGGTATTCATAGATGATATTCTGGTGTATTTCCCTGACGAACAAACTCACGCTGAGCATTTGAGAACCATTCTATGTATTTTGAGGCAGAAACAACTATATGCTATGTTTAGCAAGTGTGAGTTTTGGTTAAGAAGTGTGGCTTTCCTAGGTCACGTGATATCAGAAGAGGGGATTGCTGTTGACCCGAAGATGGTGGAAGCTATAACTGAATGGCCTAGACCTACCAATGTCACCGAAGTGCGAAGTTTCTTGGGTCTAGCAGGTTATTACAGAAAATTTGTTGAGGGATTCTCAAGGATTGCCGTACCTCTCTGTCGCCTTACCCAAAGGAAGTTCAAGTTTGAGTGGACGGCAGAATGCGAGCAAAGCTTCACGGAGCTTAAGAAGAGACTAACGACAGCTCCAGTATTGGCTCAACCCTCCGGAACGGATGGGTTTGTGATTTATAGTGATGCGTCAAAGAACGGTTTAGGTACGTAAATTATAGCATAAGGTTATGATCTTGTATACCCATTAAGTTTAGACTGATACCTTGTTTGTAGGTTGTGTCTTAATGTAAAACGAAAGAGTCATCGCATATGCCTCAAGACATCTAAAGCCTTATGAGCAAAACTATCCCACACATGATCTTGAGCTTGCCGTGGTTGTGTTCGCCTTGAAGATCTGGCGGCATTATTTGTATGGAGAGAAGTGCGCAGTATACACGGATCATAAGAGTTTAAAGTATTCGTTCTCACAGAAGGAATTAAATATGAGGCAACGGAGATGGTTGGAATTGCTAAAAGACTATGACCTGACTATTCATTATCACCCGGGAAAGGCTAACAAGGTAGCCGATGCATTAAGCAGGAAATCCAGCCATGCGAGGAAATCACCACTAGAGAGAGATTGAGGAATTTGGTTTGGATTTGGTGGAGTCCAC
Organism: Eustoma russellianum; assembly: GCA_036186865.1. NCBI lineage: Eukaryota > Viridiplantae > Streptophyta > Magnoliopsida > Gentianales > Gentianaceae > Eustoma > Eustoma russellianum. The sequence goes on from AP025047.1 coordinate 31,685,731, forward strand.
AGTGAACGTCCTGACAGCATTGACTATCACACCGAGTTTGATTGATCGGATAAAGGAGGCTCAGAAGAAAGATAAGGCTCTAAGTGATATAATGGAAAGGGTGAAACATAGTCAAGTTGAAGGATTTCGGACCAAAGAGGATGGGAGCTTATGGTTTAGGGAAAGATTATGCGCACCGGATGTTGACGAACTTAGGAAGGAAGTTTTGCAAGAAGCTCATAATTCGAGGTTATCAATACACCCTAGTAGCACCAAGATGTATAGAAATCTCAAGCAATACTATTGGTGGTCTGGGATGAAAAGACATATTGCGGAATTCATAGAGAGGTGTTTGGTTTGTCAACAAGTCAAGTCGGAACACCAATGTCCCGGTGGATTGTTGATGCCGTTGGAAATTCCAGAATGGAAATGGGAACATGTCACAATGGATTTCGTAGCTGGTTTACCAAAGACAAGAAGTGGATATGACATGATTTGGGTCATCGTGGATCGTTTAACAAAGTCTGCCCATTTCCTACCCGTTTCAAGTGAAGCACCTCTTGACAAGTTAGTGAATGTATATATGGAGAATATTGTTAGCTTGCATGGTGTCCCAGTAAGTATAGTGTCCGATCGGGATTCACGATATACCTCTAAGTTTTGGACAGCATTCCAGAAAGCCATGGGTACGGAATTAAGGTTGAGTTCGGCATATCATCCCCAAACTGATGGACAGTCCGAGCGGACTATTCAAACCTTGGAAGATATGCTAAGGGCTTGCGTATTGGATTTTAAAGGGAGTTGGGATGGAATCGTAAAGCTGATGGAGTTTTCCTATAACAATAGTTACCACAGCGCAATTGACATGGCTCCTTTTGAAGCTTTGTATGGTAGGAAATGTAGCTCTCCGGTTTATTGGGACGAAGTAGGTGTGAGGACAATCACCGGACTTGAGCTATTGGAGTAGACGCTAGAGAAGGTGAAAGTAATCCGGGAAAGACTCAAGATGGCTCAGGATCGCAATAAGAGTTGGGCAGATTCCAAACGACGACCGTTGGAATTTGATGTGGGTGAAAAAGTTTATTTGAGAGTATCACCTACGAAGGGCGTTATGAGGTTTGGAGTCAAGGCCAAGCTAAGTCATCGCTTTATTGGTCCATATGAAATACTGGAGAAGGTGGGAGCCTTGGCTTATAGGTTAGCGTTACCTCCTGTGTTGGCGCAAGTTCACAACGTCTTTCACGTGTCACAACTAAGGAAGTACGTGACGGATCCAAGTTATGTACTTGAAGCTCAACCTTTGGAACTTAAGGACGATGTCACATACGAATAGATACCCGTGAAAATTGTGGACCGAAAGGATCAAGTGTTGAGGAAGCGAGTGATCCCTTATGTAAAGGTCCAGTGGAGCAACCACATGGAACGTGAAGCCACATGGGAGCTCGAGGAATAGATGCGGGAGAAGTACCCTCAGATCATTGACTAAGGTACATAAGTTTCGAGGACGAAACTTTTTGTAAGTGGGGTGGAATGTCATACCCCGTAACTTTTAAGCACGATTTCAATACGTTAGGTCAACCTTAAACGCAATTTAATTGATGATGTAAGATGTGCGACGTAGTTACTTATAGGAAAGATAAGAAGAGGGGTTAAAAGTAGAATTAAAGGTAATTAAAGTAAACTACCTAAAAGGTCCCTACTAAGAGATAGGGGAGTTACACAACACTTAGTATAACTCCCCAATCAGCCTAAGGGGCGGTTAAAACAGAGGAAAAGGAGAGGGGAAAACCGGCTGCAGGAAAAAAAAAAGAGAAGGAAGAGGAGAGGAGAAAAGAAAGAGAGAAGAGAAAGAAGAAGAAAGAGCGGGCAACCTAGGTCAAATCATTTCCGAACTGCTGCCATACACTCGTAAGATTATCTAGAGGCAAAGGCAAGTAATCTTTCTATATGCATTACACAAATTTTGATACATTAGGCCCTATGTTCTTACAAAGAGAAAACTTGGATCACACATTAGTAGTTTTGATTTGTCTATGCTAAATGTTTTACTATACATGTAATTGTTGTTGTTGATTGAGTAAAGTTATGTTCTTTGGGCCAATATCTGAAAATGGTTATGTTGTGATCTTTGTTGTTAAATATGCCCACAAGAGTGTTATACGTGATATATTCATTGTTCTTGTGTAAGTTCTTAAGATGGTGATTACACCTTAGATGCTTTGAGTGTGTTTGCAGGGAGTGGAAGGATGAATGTTGACATTGTTGTAATACTTGTAAGGTTGGAAGGTTTGAAGATATCTATTGAAGGTTGTGGGTGATAGAAGGTTTAAGGGGATACTAGTTTACTTGTTTAAGAATCCAATCATGTTAGTTGTGTGTTAAGCATGATGAATCCAAGAGCTAAGATGGATCTTGAAGGGTTGAACATGAAGAGGTTGAAGAAGAAAGGTCTTGGGTGGAAGTTACTGCAGAAAAACTACAGTTTAGAACCGTCAGGACACTTCGAACGCCTACATTAGGCGCTTCAAGTCACATTAGGCGCCTAATGTAGCGTTCAATGTGTCCTGAAGCTTTCCCGTACAGAAAAACTGCAGTTTAGAACCGTCAGAACACTTCGAACACCTACATTAGGCGCTCTATGTCACATTAGGCGCCTAATGTAGCGTTCAATGTGTCCTAAAGCATCCCCGAACACTTCGAACACCAACATTAGGCGCTCTATGTCACATTAGGCGCTTCATGTAGGCGTTCAATGTCTACGGCACATCCCTGAACACTTCGAACGCCTAGTATAGGCGCTCTATGTCACTTTAGGCGCCTCATGTGGCATTCCGAGTATACTGGAAGTCTTTTTGACCTTTAGGCGCCCTATGTATGTGTAGTAACTTTATACACTTCTTTTGAACATAAAATGCAAGGGTATTTAAGGTATAATTGAGGAGTAGATGGTAAGTTTGATCAAGTAGGAATAAGATTGAATCCTAAGTGATTTAGTAAGATGGATGGACTTGGAAAGATACGAACATGGAGTGTTTGAGGTGCAAGACCGTATACTTGATATGTAAGATGTATGTGTGTGTGTGTGAGTTACATGTTTGATACGAAGTTACATGTGCATTCTGCATCATGACATGGGCACTTGCATTTGATTTGAGATTTGCTTTGCGAAAGAACATGTGTTCACAAGAAAGGTTTAAAGTTTTCGAAAGAAAAAATGGCTGATCGCAGGGTATAAAAGTCACGCCTGCGAAAGTAGGGTATAAAAGCGTGATCTGTGATTCAACAGCAGTGTATAAAATATGTTATGGGGCCGTGGACCTATCAGCACGGAAAATAAAGTATTCTATAGGGCCGTGGACCTATCAGCACGGATATATGATGTATGTAATGGGGTCGTGGACCTTTCAGCACGGGGTATAAATTTATATGTTATGGGGCCATGGACCTTTCAGCACGGGGTATAAAGTTCTGTTTGCTGTGGACTGATCACCCACAGGGTATAAAGTTCTGCTACGCGAAGAATATGATATGAAAAGTGATGAAATGTTTTGTAAAATGACACGCATGACATGTTTATGAAAGAAGGCATATGCATGGGTGTTGTGTGCAATTTCAAAGAAGTACATGCATCATGATACACGAAGCATAAGACTTCATATGCAAGAAACGTTGCTAGTTTATGATTTGCTTATGTGATATGTTGTTTTAATACATGTTTGTTCTCGTACCCGTGTATCATATATGTGCTTTATCTGTTTTGAGGAATTCTTATTAAGATGCTATTTTTTAACCCGAGCACCTTATTTTGGGCAATGATTTATACACTGGTGACTCGTCGTGTGTGATTCCGTAAGGTGTATAGACGGGTTACTTGCTGGCGATAATTTCGCTAAGAACAGATACTTTATTCCTTTTCAGGTGAGCCAGAATATGAGATGATATTTATCGAAGACGACGGCGAGTGGGCTCAATGGGATGACGGACATGGGAATAGATAGATGCTGGACTACTTTCTTTAAGTTTGGAAACTCATTGCTATTATGTTGTTCTAAAACTTATGTTAGCTAGATGAACAAACACTTTTTATTTCTGTTGCATTTTCTGGTTGTATTATTAATGATGAAGTTTTAGACTTTACGACGTTTCCGCAAATTTTATCTTACATCATGAAGGATGTATGCTTGATCCGCTTTGGCGCTTCGTAGTTCTCATAGTTGACTACGTCGGATGCACTGGTTCCGATGACAGTGTCGGGCCAGGGCGCTACACAAGTCTTCCACATGGATTGGCGTAGTCTCTCTCTTTCTGCCTGTACCCTAATGGATACAGGCAGGCTTGGTATGCGTTGTTATCCTTTGGCATTGCATTTTTTCTATTACATAATCAGTAACTTTTTGTTCTGTTTGCTTGCCTGGACATGGTATCGATCGGCTACACTATTTGTGAGACTTTTTACGGTACCATAATGCTCCTCTAATGCATTTGTGGACTATGCGACTATGCCTCATCTGACGCATCATATCATCGCAGTGTCGCCTTGGCATAATCTGAGCCAAGGCGGCTACGGTATGTGTTTGGTTTCTCAGTTTCATCTTCAGTTGCTTATTGCTATCATTGGTATAATTTCTTCTTGGCTATTTCCCGAGGTCTGCCTGTTCCGGAAGACGCTTCATCCAGCCTGCCATAACACACTATGGGGACTACAGCTTGCATCACCTACTGCTTCAACTGTTGATTTGTACACAAATTTACAATCATTTCATATTGATGACATTCGTATAAATATGTACGCTTTTTCCTTCGCTAAGGTTTTATCCACAAGGGTGGTTTTACTTAGCAAGGTTTTAATGCGGCATATCATATACGACTGGAGATATGACATTCTAAGTTCTTTATTTCATTTGTTCTCATACGATGATTTCGTTGTAATATAGTTTTCTTCCGCCATAAGTGAGGTTTATTATCAATAAAATGTTACGTTAATATATATATATAACACGTATAAAAAAGATACGCTGCGGCCGCTCTGGAGAATATGCGATCGCGGCATTAGTTGCCGCCGCCGGCGCCCCCGGCAAACGTCTCTTGATCTCTGCCGGATCATCTCCGTCTGCTATTTGGCAATCTGTTATTCATTTCCTGCATTCTTATTTCATCTTTGGCTGCTTCCTTCCGCAATGTCGACAGCGCCGCCATCGTTTGCGGCTGTGGTTGCCGGATCATCCACTCCATCAAGCAATATCTCTATTTCACCAAAGACTGTATCACGATATAAAGGCATTCCAATGATATCGTTTTTGGATTCTGAAATTGATGCCCTTGCTGCACCATTCAAATATTCATTGGTAGGCACTTTCTGGCACGGCCGCCCTCCTTTAAAGTTTATTCGTGATGTCTTTGAAAAGATAGGTTTTCATCATGATCTTCGGATTACATTAATCGATCAATCGCATATACTTTTGAATTTCCATAATGAAGCAGATTATTTGCGTTGTTTCTATCGCCGTTCATGTCATATTTCTGGCTGTCACATGCGAATAACAAAATGGACTGTTGATTTTGATCATACCGCTGATGCCCCGATTGTTCCTGTCTGGATCGCATTCCCTGGTCTACCCATAAATCTTCATCGTCGTGCGGCTTTGTTTGAAATAGTACGTCCCATTGGCTCTCCTATCAAGCTTGATGTAGTGACATCAGAGGGTCTTCGGCCATCTGTTGCATGAGTGTCTGTAGAAATCGATGTTTCTCAAGAGTTGCCACAGAAGATATATTTGCAGGCTAAAAATCAGTTTATCCTCCAGTCAGTTGTTTACGAAGATCTTCCGCAGTTTTGTACAGTATGTCGCTGACTTGGACATGCTACAGGATTATGTCCCACAAAAATTTTTGCTACTATTCCCCCACCGCCGCCGCCCCTTCCGCCCTGTCCGCCAGTTAAAAAGTGGACTCCCAGTTAAAAAACGCCCCGCAGCGGAGCCGCCAGCTGATTTACCACCTGCACAGCCTCAACCGAGTGTATCGCTGGATCCACCTGAGCTTCATCCTCCAAGTGACGAGTGCGCAATGGATCCTGCCAATGACAATGCTCTTCCTCCTGACGTATTTTGTGATGCAGCCAAACCCCCACTAAATAATACCTCGGATCATGATGATTTGGGTCATTCCTCTGACACCGAGTTGCCTGTGGACTCGACAGAATTACAACAGGTTTCTGAGGATGTAGTGCGCCGCATGCAGTTAATCCCTCCTTCGCCTGAGGTGGAGGTATTGATTTCCAGATTGCAGGAGACCCCGGAGGAGGCTGAATTTATTCCTGTGGTGCCTCGTCGTAAATGCCGAGAAAGAAAAGATCTTCCGCCTTTACCGCCATCTACTATTCTGACACGTAGTGCTTCGCATATCATGCAGGGAAGTGACTCTACTCTTTCTCAATGAATGCATTAATTTGGAATATAAGAGGCATCCGTGCTTCTCTCCCTAGATTACATCTTCTGATCTGTGAACATCGACTAAATTTACTTGCTATTATGGAATTAAAGCACCCTAATTCGCGCATTACTAGTTTTGGTTTGGACCTTGGTTTTACACATTATTATGCATCGCAGTCAGAACGTATTTGGTTTTTTTTGGCATGATTCAGAGTTTCATTTGCTTTCTACGCAGGATCAGGATCAAGTGGTCCATTTTACATTACTCTTTCGTCCTCTACAGTTTACTTTTGTATTATCGGTTATATATGCTCAACACACATCATCACTACGTCATCCTCTGTGGCAATCACTATGACTTTTATCGGGATTCTACGTTGCTGTGGCTCGTAGGAGGGGATTTTAATACATTCCACACTCTTGAGGATTGATGAAGCCGGATCTTCACCAAGGATCTAGACGACCTCAAATAAGCTTTGTCAGTTAACGTGAAGAGTTGTTAACTGACGATCAAAAGTGTGTATGTAGCTGGAATAGCGCCAAATACCCTGCACAAAGAAGCACAGGTCAGAGGTCCCGGGGGGTTGGCCACGGGAAAAACCCTGCGACGCTAAAGTCAGTTTGGGCCATATATCACTGAGATTATAATGTAAAGGGTGAGTTAAGAATTTCTCACAGTATCTGCCGAGGAGCAGAGTGTACGAATTGGCTTTAGGGTATGAAAGATTGAATTCCGGATCCCGTTCTTGGCCTTGGTTGGCTCGTCTTTATAGACCTTTTCCCGCCTTTAGCTCCTGATAGTGAATTATGGATATGACGCTTACTTGGGGCAGAAAGCCTAGGAAGCTGTAAGTCTGCTGATATAATTAATAGCCTGACTGATGTGACCAATAGGCCGGCCTGGTTGATGTGATTAATAAGCCGATTGTTATAACCTTAGCGTGCTCAGGAAGAATACCCAGCTGTAGTCACTATATTTGAATTGCATCTCTATCCGAGGGTCCCACGAAATATTATCGTAATGGGTTCATTTGCTGTGGCACAGAGCCGAACCCTGCCGAAGTGCATGCCTTGCTGTGGTATGCAGCTGAACTCTGCCGAAGTGCATGCCTTGCTATGGTACACAGCTGAACCCTACTGAAGTGCGGTATCTAGACATAGGATGACGTTGATGCCGAGGTACACACCTCAGCACATTCTTCGATGTTATAAGGATGCCATGATGCCCTGCTGAGGTGCCGCCGAGACTGAACAGCCATACTTAGGCGCTGAACTGCTGATCTGTAGTACTTTGTATGCTGGGCTACTGGAACTGAGCCGTTGACTGTTGTTGACTAACGGACCATTCAGTTATTGTTTATCAAGGATCATAGTGGCCACTCACACCCATCCATATCTGTATTACAGGATTTTAATGACTGTATCGAATTTTTCTCTCTCATGTCTCCACCTTTTACTGGACCCAAATTTACATGGATTGATGGCTGAGGTTTAGGCCGTGTTCGTAGATGGTTGGATTGGCTTTTTGTCAATTCCTCTTTTCAGGATGTGTTGAGGACATGCAGCTAACACATCTTCCGCGTGTTTCCTCAGATCATACTCCCTTATTATTCATTTGTCGCTTGCCTACGGCCGGGGGACGCCACTCTTTTCTTTTTCTAGGTTCCTGGTTATTACATCCGGATTTCTATTCTTACATGCAGAATGCTTGGTCCTCATATCCCACAACGGGAGGTATGTATGGTTTTTACTCCAAATTACTTTCTCTGAAACGGGATGTTCAGCGGTGGAATAAAGAAATCTTTGGAAATATATTTACTAATGTCATGCAAGCCGAGGCTACTTTAAATGCTGTTGAGCACGTCTGGGATGCGGCGCCAACGGATGAGACGCGAGCTGTACATCATCAGGCAAAAGCTGATTATATTCAGGCTTCCAAATATGAGTTGCATTACTGGAAGCAGAAAGTGCAAATAAGATGGCTAAAAGAGGGGGATGCCAATACGCACTATTTTCACTCTATTGCCAAAGGGCGAAGGATGCAACTGCGGATACAACAAATACGCTCCTTTTTTGGTGTACAATGTACAACGTCCCAGGATATTATGGCAGAAGCAGTTTCTTTCTATACGTCTTTATTTTCTTGTGAGGCGACGCATAATCATGATGCAATCCTCACCTACATTCCATGTCTAATATCTGATGATGATAATGTTAGTCTCACACAGTTACCAATGGAAACCGAGGTCAAGGAGGCGGTGTGGCATATGGACCCTCAGAGTGTAGCGGGACCAGATGGTTTTAATGGTAAATTTTATCGTTCTTATTGGTCTATTATTCATGCAGATGTGTTGAAGGCAGTGCAGGAATTTTTCATTGGTGTTCCTCAGCCCTCAGTAATGGCTAGTGCGTTAATCACCTTGATCCCCAAAACGTCATCTCCTCAAACATTTAGTGATTTTCGTCCTATCTACCTCACTAATTTCTTGAGTAAGATTTGTACGCGCATTATTGCCACTCGCCTGGGCAAGTTGCTTCCCAAATTAATATCACAAGAGCAGACAGGCTTTTTGCCAGGATATGATATTTCCACACAAGTTTTGATGGCACGGGAGATGATACATATGCTTGATAAGGGTGGGTCTCAGCTATGTTTGAAGTTGGATATGATGAAGGCTTTCGATAGAGTCAGTTGGGAATATTTGGAGATTCTATTGAAACGGTTTGGATTCTCAGTTTTTTTTCACTCGAATCGTTCTTAATCATTTACGAGCCACCACTTTAGCAGTTTTGATCAATGGTCAGCCATCTAGCACATTTCGACCTTACCGAGATATTAAACAGGGAGACCCATTATCACCTTTACTTTTGATACTGTCATCTAAGGGATTTAGCCGAGGCTTAAAGTCGATGGTTGCATCTGGCACGCTATAGCCATTTCGCCTGCGCAGAATACCTTTTCCAATCACACATCTAGCTTATGCTGATGATCTTCTTGTTTTCTTACGTGGTACGCAGCATAATTTACGGCGCTTTCACTCGTTCTTATCATTGTATGAATCTACGTCGGGTTAGAAGGTAAATTGTCATAAGAGCAGTTTTATTCCATCCGCTGCAATTTCGACACAGCAGCGACGCATTTTTGAAACGATATTGCACATGCGGTGCACGGCATTACCATTTCGCTACCTTGGATCATATTTACATAAGGGGATTAATCGTGCAAGGTATTGTACTTTTCTGTTGCAGCATATCGATGACCGTTTGATTGGTTGGCACTCCCGCTTACTATTCTCAGTGGGGCGACTTGTCTTATTACGTTCTGTAATTTCGACTCTCCCGTTGCATATTCTTGCAGCCGGCGGATTACCGAAGACTGTTATTAAAGTTATAGAGAGGAAAATAGCAGCATTTTATTGGGGACGTAGGCATCATTGGGTTGCTTGGTCTACTATTTCTATGCCTACAGCGGAAGGAGGATTGGGTATTCGGGATCTCAGCAGTTTACAAAAAGCATATCACTGTCGTATTTGGTGGTTCTATCATCAGCATGACACTCTTTGGAGTACATATATGCACCAAAAATACGGGCGGCGTGCAGATTATTTACCAATGTTGCCAGACTCGCCGGTATGGAAGCTTATTTGTTGCATTCATGATACCTGCATTTCTCATTCAGACATCCAGGTCGGACATCTTAGTTGGCTGCCAACGCCATCGGGGGATTTTTCCTTGCGCTCTGCTTATGATATATGTTGGACATCCCGCCCTACACTGCTTTTGGCGAAATTCATCTGGTTTAAGCATCATTCTTCAGCCACACAATTACTATTATGGCGTCTTTTCCATTCGGCTATGCCATTTGGGGACTATATTGGAAAATATTCAGCAGCACGTCCCACACAATGTCCTTTTTGTAAGCTTGCTTCAGCCTCGGTGGATCATGTCTTTCTTTACTGCGTCAACATACGTCCGCTCTGGGATTTCTTTGCATCTGAGCTACATTGTTTGTCCCCCGTGTCACTATCTATTCGATCATATTTGTTATCTTGGTGGTATCGCTCCACCTCCTCATCGTTCTTGGGAGTACTAAAGATTGTGGTTCCGGCTATTATTGTATCCAATATATGGCGCACCTATGCATCACTTTCCTCAAATACTTTTTCGCAGTACTCCATTCAGGCTTCTATTCATTCAGACATTGACATATGGAGTAAAACTATTAATGGCTCGAAACTTGCACGAGGGATAACTTCACAGCCTTCATGGATTCCAGCAATTCGATCGCCACACCTGCAAGTGGTGCGGTGGCTATGTCCTCCTTCAGGTCGGTTGAAGCTTAATGCAGACGCGGCGGTAGGCAGGCATTATGCGGCCGGGGGGCTATTTTGTGTGATCATGCGGGTATCTGTATGGGCGCAATATCTTATCGCTTGCCGCCATGTACACCGGCCGCTACAGAAATACAGTCGGCAGTTTTTGGTTTACTATATTTGCTTCCATTGTATCGTTCTATTATGCTTGAAACAGATTGTGCACAGTTGGTATCATGATTTTGACAACCACGGACGATTTCGGGAGATTATCATTTGAGATTACTACACACACTTCTCGCTCAACATCGACTGGAATTCGCTCATGTATACAGAGAAGCAAACATGCCGGCTCACTATCTTGCACAACATGCAATGCTGGAACCTCAGACTTCCTACTTCACGTGCTATAATCTACCATCCTTAGTTCGTGCATCCGTATCATTGGATATCTTGTCTGTTAGTTTACGCATTCCTTGAGCATTTACAGTCTTCCAAATAGACTTGCATTCAATTACTGCAACTGCTTGTTTCCTAGAGGAAGCAGGCAGGCTCGGTATGTTTTGATTTCTCTCATCAGTTAGTTTACGATTTCCTTGCGCATTTACAGTCTTCCAAATGGATTGGCGTTCATTTCATGCTTCTGCCTGTTCCCATGAGGGAGCAGGCAGGCTCGGTATGCTTTGCAGTCTCTCGGTATCTTTCTTTCTGTAATGTATAATTTATCCGATTGACTTCGTCTTCTGTTTCGATGTGCACGGATGGGGAGTTTTGGCATGGGCCCTACTATTTACAACCCAGATTATAACATGCTTGCTGCGCAGATGGTGTTTCAACGTTTCTTCGAGCCATATCTTAGGGGCGGACTTTTTACGACAACTGTTACTTTGGATTATTTGTTGGATTGTATTCTAGTTACATTGTTTAACAGCGCCTATCACTTCTCCACTCATATAAATATGTACGCTTTTTCCTTCGCCAAGAATTTATCCACAAGGGTGGTTTTTCATTTGCAAGATTTTAATGTGGCATATCATATAGGAGTCGGAAAGTGATAATCATCACACTTTTTGTTTTTGCATTTCTTTAACGTTGTAATAAGGTTTTCCTCCGCCATAAGTGAGGTTTCTTTATTAATAAAATTTCTTTCATATATATATATATATATATATGAAAGCTTTCGCTGTCGTTGGGATATACTGGGTCTGGATGATGATGATGATGATGAATACAAAAGTTTCGGTCGGTCGCTACCCTAGGAGCTCCAACATTTAAGCGTAGCATGCAGTGCCGCCGCCACCTGCGGCAACGGCACATCCCCCTTCCTTCGCTGATCTCCTCAGAGGAAACTCTCCTCCGACTATTCAGCCAAAACCACATGCACGTTACAAGGGATGTCCTTCAATCCAATTCTCCGATGAAGAGGTCGATGCGTTAATCTCTCCTTTTCATCACACTCTCGTTAGATCATTTTGGCAAGGCCGACCACCAATGGGTGTGTTGAAGAAGGCCTTCGACCGAATTGGCTTCACTGGATCACTTTCTCTCGGTTTGCTCGACAAAACGCATATCCTCATCCGATTTGACAATGAGAAGGATTAAAGCCTCTGTTTTTGCCACCGTTCTTGGACTATCCTGGGCAATTCGATGCATGTTACAAAATACACGTATGACTTTGATCCACGATATGATGCTCCTATTGTTCCTGTTTGGATTTCTTTGTCTGCGCTTCTAGTCTATTTACAACAACAGGGATCCTTATGTGCGATCGCTTCAATGCTTGGCAATCCAATTAGATTGGACATGGCCACACAAAAAATTCTGCGACCCTCAGTTGCCCGTGTATGTGTTGAACTGTATGTTTCTAAAGAGCTACCTGGTAAATTGCATATCCAGAGTAAGACGCATGAGTTCTTTCAACAGGTGATATATGAAGATATTCCATTGTTTTATTCCACATGCTGTATCTTAGGACATAAAACAGGAGGCTGCCCCAAGGATTCAGTACAATCATCACAACCGCTAGATAAGATTTGGAAGGAAAAGACCACAGTTGCACCACCTCCTGTAATATCTCCTCTTGCCACTAGTCATGAGCCGCTAGTAGACTCCAATCCTGCTCAAGTCGAGCCAATATCAGAAACTGCTACTTTGTCTCAACGTCCAACTTCACCATCAGCGACCATACCCTTGCCAACATTCTCACAGGATATACGAATATTAGGAAGATCGAAAGAGGACTTTTAGCACCCTCCTCCAGTGTAGAGGAGTTTGTTCAAGGACACTCAGACACGAAGACCACTTTTCCAAGCAATCCACCTTCTGGACCCTTGAATATATATGATTTGCACGTTTCATATCAATTATTGTCTGACTTTATTGCTCGTCGTATGGCTCGTTTGCGGCCACATCCTTCAAACGCAGAATCATTTCAGCAAATGATTCAACCTCTTACACTTACTGAAGATGATAGATTTGTTCTGCATATTAAACGCTGTTGCCGCCGCCCAGCTGCACAGGTTAGCCGTCCTTCGCGTCAAGTAGTAACCCGCAGCTCTATGCAGGCTTCAATCTCCAATGCTTCACTCTCTTAATTCATTTCCTTGCTTGGGATATTAGAGGTTTACGCACCTCTCCTTCGCGATTACGTTTATTATTACAGCAGTACTCTGTTTCTTTTCTTGTTGTTGTTGAGCCACAACAGCCTTCATCTCAGCTACATCGAGCACAACTACAACTTGGATTTACTTCCTCAATCTCAGTATGTACAGATCGTATTTGGTGTTTTTGGCGAACTGACGTGTTAAATCTTCAAGATATTCGGACTACAGACCAGGTTACACATTTTTATTTCTGTCACATACTAAACAACGTTCCCCTTTGGTATTCTTGTGTTTAAGGTCGTCACACTATCATGGATCGCCAAACTTTGTGGGATGAGCTAATTTCATTTGGATCAGATCTGCGCCAGCCATGGTTAATATCATGTGACTTTAATACATTCTTATCCTTGGATGATCATAACGGTCGTGGAAGGCCACCCTATCATCGTCTGATGACTTCGTCGCTACTATAGACAGTTTATCTTGGCATCTTATTCCTCATGTGGGCACATGGTATACATGGATGGGAGGACGAGGACTGGGACAGGTTCATCGTCGCCTTGGTTGGGTTTTTTGCAATGCTCTTTTTTATGATGCGTTTCCTCAGGTTAATCTCAGCCACTTGAGCAGAGTAACCTCAGATCACTGTCCTCTCCTGCTTACTTTTTCATCTTCTGCATCTACCTCTCCGCACCAATTTCGTTTTCTCACCGCTTGGACAACACATCCCCAATTCCTAACTTTTATTCATCACAAGTGGACCTCCTACCCCACCACCGGTGGTATGGGCAGTTTTTGCTATAAACTTCGTTTGCTCAAGCATGATATCTCCATATGGAATAAAGATGTATTTGGGAATATATTCCAAAGGATGGCATATGTAGAGACAGCAGTGCAACGAACAGAAATGGCATATGACACTTCTCCTATGGAGGAAAATTGTCTATCATATCATGAAGCCCAAGCTGACTTCCGGCTTGCTTGCGCATAGGAATCTGCTTTTTGGCAGCAGAAAGCTCGAGTCAAATGGTTGAAGGAGAGTGATGCTAATATTGCTTACTATCAAGCCGTAGTTCGGGATAGACATCGTTGCCAATATATACATCAAATTCACCGATCGGATGGCACACTTTGTGACACTCCTCAAACGATACAGCAGGCAGCAGTGGAGTTTTATTCAGAGATGATTACCTCTCAATCAACACAATTACATTCCACTCTGTTGGATCACATTCCACATGTATTATCGGATGCACAAAATACTTCCCTTACGGTAATGCCCACTGAGGAGGAGGTAAAACAAGCAGTTTGGTCTCTTGATCCCCAAAGCGCCGCAAGACCGGATGGTTACAATGATTGGTTCTATCGTGGATATTGGGAAATTATTCATACTGATGTGTACAAGGCAATATAGGAATTCTTCCTGGGCTTTCCACTTCCGAAAGCAGTAGCACATACTTTGATAGTTTTACTTCCAAAGGGTACATCACCGATGACATTTACAGATTATCGACCGATTGCCTTATGTACCTTCCTAAGCAAAATTCAAACCCGCATTTTAGCCACTCACTTGAGCGCATTGCTTCCTCATATTATTTCACCAGAACAAGCAGGATTTCAAAAAGGGAAAGGCATCGCCGAACACGTTCTTCTTGCCAATGAGATGATGCATTGGATTGACCATACCCAACGGTCTTCTAATTGTTTGATTAAGCTTGACTGGGCGAAAACTTTCGATAGGGTCGATTGGGGCTTCTTGCATATTGTTCTAGATCGCTTTGGTTTTTCGCCCTACTTCATTAAGTTGATACATAATCATCTAAGCAGTACATACTTTTCTATCTTTATAAATGGAGTACCCAGTGGCTTTTTTTCAACCGGCAAGAGGAGTGAAGCAAGGTGACCCCTTATCTACATTGCTCTTTATTATTGTTGCAGAAGTTTTCACGCGGGTTCTGCACTCTTATGTCTCGTGCAATTATATTACAACATTCCCTTTGGGCCGCCTACCAATCACCATCTCTCACTTGGCATATGCGGATGATCTTTTACTTTTTGTATCAGCAAATCGGTGAAATTTGCAGCATGTTAAACATTTTTTACCACAATATGAACAAATATCTGGACAGCGGATAAACTATCACAAGAGCACAGTGGTTTTCTCTTCTTCGATCTCTGCTCATCGGCGTCATGTGCTGCTGCAAATTCTAGGTATGTGTCAGTCTTCTTTACCCATTAAATACCTCGATTCCTCTTTGCATAAAGGCATCACGCGCACAACACAGTGTGTTGCACTTCTTTCTCATGTAGTCAATGATTACAGAGTTGGCAGCAACGCCTTTTAAGTGCTGTAGGTAGAAAGGTGTTGATAAAATTTGTGTTATCTTCTCTTCCACTACATCTTATGGCTGACACATGACTTCCGAAGAGTTTCATTCGTGCACTTGAGTCTCGGTTTTCCAAATTTTTTTGGGGACCAACTAAGTATCATTGGACCACTTGGAAAAAAATTTGCATGCCTACAAATGAGGGCGGATTAGGCATTTGCGATCTCTGTTCGATTCAAGCTACTTATTCATGTAAGATCTGGCATCTATATCATACCAGTGATTCGCTTTGGGGTCGATACATGCGGGCACGTTATGGACATCGAGATAACCTTAGACCACGGTTATATGATTCTCCTGGATGGAAGCGTATATGCGCTATACATTCATTATGCTCAGATTTATCAATTGCAGCTCTTACACTGATATAGCCTACACCATCCGGAGCATTCACTCTACGTGTAGTTTATGATTTATTAAGGCTGCCAGGCTCATCGCTCCTTTCATTTGATTATATATGGTACCGTACACAACGTCCGGTTGCTCAAACATTTTTATGGAAATTTTATAATCATGCACTACCTCTGCCTGGCAATTTGAAGAGGTTTATGTCTATTATGCCTTCTATCTGTCCATTTTGCCGCATTGCATCAGCACAAACATTGCATCTATTTTTCGCATGTCCCGAGATTCGGATTATCTGGTCCTACTTTGCCTCGTTATTAGATATACACTCTTTCACCACAGGATCTTGGCGATCTTATATCCTTTCACTTTGGTGTTCGGCGTCGCCTACGTTTTTAGGAGCCATGCAGATTGTTTTCCCAGGCCTTATACTGTGGAACATCTGGAAGCAATATGCCTCTATCCTTTACGATGATCAATCTTGGTCTCCTCGTCTCATTATCCGTCTCATTTGGCAGGATCTCTATTCTTGGGCATCTAGTATTTCTTGAACACGTCTCGCCTCCCCGATGCCTTAATTGATTAATGCTGGGCTTTCTCCTCTTATGAGTCACTTTCGTCATCGTCTTCTTTGTTGGATTACCCCGCGTGCTGGGCGATTAAAACTGAATATAGATGCGGCGGTAGACGGGATACATGCTAGTGGTGGTGCCACACTCCGTGATTCTACTGGCACTTTTATACATGGCATATCTTTTCCCCTCCGCTTAGATATGCCCCTAAGGGTTGAGGATCAAGCGGCTCTACTAGGAACGTTATATTATCTTCCACGCTACGGAGATCTCATACAAGAAGTAGAATGTGCTGACCTTCTTTGTTTAACAACCCAATCGTCTCTTTCATTAGTGCCAGATCTAGCGTGTTTGTGTGCTCTGCTACTCTCACTGACCCTTCAATTCGTGCATAAACCAAGAGAGACAAACATGCCTGCACATCTCTTGGCTCAACAGGCGCTCGTTTCACAGCACTTCACAACCTATACCTCAATGTCTTCATTGCTGCCTCATATTTCCAGTGTCATTTGCGCTGATGTTACGTTACCAACATTCCGCCACTACGACCCCGTTATGCCTCATGGACCAAGACCGCCATGAATATTACCATTGTTTCTTGTCTCCCATATAGGTTGGCCTTCAACATCGATGGCTACGGGCAACATGGGTATGCAAAACATTCTTTATGCTTGCATTTCTCTTCATATGCTGTTTATTTTTAAAACTCTAACCTGCTTGTTATTTTGTTTCCACACTTATATTGTTGTGCGCGCACTGGATGTCTCCTATTTGGGTTGGCGACTTATATTGGATGGTTGGGTACGTTATGATTTCTCTGAATATACTACATTCATTTATCTCTACACTTTTCTGTGTTTAACCATTTACTCCTTACTGTGGCACAGAGCGTCATGACCATTGACAAACGTGGGTTCACACAAATATGCAGCTCTCTTCACATTCGACGTACAAGCAGCAAGTAGTACATTTACTTTTCTTGTACATTTTTTTTCTGACTCATGTACTTATTTTCCATTTTCTTTTGGGAGTGTCTCCCGTCGAGTATAGGGCTTATGTAACCACGGTATTCCTCCGTCATAAGTGAAGGTCTATTATATTAATAAAACACCCAGACAGTACCGCCCGTCCTTCATATATATCTATATATATATATATATATATATATATATATATATATATATATATATATATATATAAGTGACAATTACAAATTGGATACTGGAACCTGTCTTTACCATTCATTACTGTGGGATTAAACACACCCCAAAATATACATTAACTTTTTACAGAAGACAGTTCTATACTAGCTAGAAATTAGAAAGAGAAATCATATCCAGATACGCATAGGGATGATTACATGGAATACGCATCTACCCATGCGTTTACTCTCCCTCAAATTTTAACATAAAGAGCCAGAATTTCCAACTTGGAAAGATGTGATGATAAAGTTGGCGACCAACACTGCAAATTGGTTCAAAGTATGCACATAGAGAAGAGGAACAACATGACAAAGAAGCTTATCACGAATAAAGTGACAATAGATATTCAATGTGTTTTGTGCGTTCATAAAAAACAGGGATTACGAGAGATGTGTAGAGCATACTAACTATCAGAAAATAAATCCATCGGTTTTGAATGTACAATATGGAAATCATGCAAGTTGTTTGGGCCATTTAAGCTCACAAATGGATGCAGTCATGACACGATGCTCAGCATCGGCAGACGAATGGAACAACCATATGTTGTTTCATAATCTTTCAAGAGACAGGAGAATTTCAAAGGAAGATAAAATAAGCAGAAGGAGAATGTCGAGTAAAAGGAAAAACAGCCCATCACCATAACAATAGGCTTTTAACTGGGATTGTTTTTAAGATACCTAAGGACATGAAGAGTAGCAGAAGAATGGGAATACAAGGGCAAGAGCATAAATTGTGCCAAGATATGAACAAAATAAAATAACTTAGGATGCGTCACACATGAATAAATGGGACGACCAATAAGATGAAGATAGAAAGTGGAATTGGGCAAAGGAACGTCTGAAGCTGTTGAAGTGCAGAAATCAGCAGTTGCAACATAATCTCAGGCAGCAGATTGCTGCAATTGTGAAGTGCAATGATGAAGATGACTGTATGGACCAAGAAGCACAATCCCTGTGAAGCATTTTTTGGGATGGATTGATCATCAATCTACGCTTCAGATAGAGTAGCAGAGGAGATAATTGCTTGATCAAGTCCAGGAAAGGTGACGAAGTGCAGTGAAGGAAACAGTTACGCCAGAATCATTCTGGCAATTATGAGTTAGGAGTGCAAATGACGATTATACCCTTTGTTACTTAATATAGAAGGACAGTTAGTAAGGGTAGTGTGGTAATTTCACCACTAGTTTGTATTTGGCGGGATACTCCTTCTTCTTTGTGTGCCTATTTCTGTACAGCAAGCAATAAGTCGAACACATTCTTTTCTGGAGGAAATTCCAAGTATCAATTGAGTTGTTGATTCTCTCTCTAGTTATCTCTTCTCAAATTAGTGTTTTCTCTTCTTTCATTCTTCATCACATTCATAAATTGATTTGATATGATTATCCTTCATAAATAACTGTGTTAATTGAGTCAAAGAACATGGAGAATGACTTTTAATATGTTATCAGAGAATTTTTGATGAATTTTGGTACATTTCCTTCTCCTAATTCTTCACCAATGGCGAACAATCAACCTTCACCGTCTACGCACAATCAAACTCTGAATGCGGATCCTGCAGATGATCCATTGTACTTGCGTCCCAATGATAGTCCTACAATAGTTCTTGTTCAGCCTTTGTTAGACGGAAATAACTACCATGGATAGAGCAGGACAATTCGAAGAGCCTTGGAGTCCAAGAATAAGGCAGGTTTTCTTGATGGAACAATTGTGAAACCGCTAGAGAATAGCAGGAGATTTAATGCCTGTTCCAAAGAAAATAATATGGTTGCGTCATGGCTGGTAAACTCTGTTGTCTCTAGCATTAGTCAAAGTGTCATGTGGATTGATAATGCTTTTGATATTTGGACAGATCTTAAATTTAGATATGGAAATGCAAACGCATTTAGATTATCTGATTTACAGGAAGAATTTTTCTAGATTAAACAAGATAATATGTCAGTAACGGAGTATTATACTAGGCTCAAGGTAATTTGGGAAGAGCTGTTAGTTTTAAGATCTATTCCTGTATGTTCTTGCACTAGATGCACATGTAATCTCTCAACACAAGTAAGGAAACTCATAGAAAATGACCATGGCATCAAGTTCTTGAAAGGTTTAAACGATGAATATGAAGCGGTTAAATCACAAATTCTTCTTACTAGCCCTCTCCCTGACATCAACACAGCGTTTGCGATGGCTGTGAAATTAGAAAGAAAACTGGTGTATGGTAATGGTCAAGTGCCCATGTTGTACGTTCTGTAATACATTTGGACACACGGTGGATAAATGCTATAGAAAGCATGGATTTCCACCAGGATTCAAACATGAACCCAAGTGAATTACGTTACTGGTGATCGAGAGTTATATCAACAGAATAATGCTACTCAATGTGATGACAATTATTCTGTAGCACAGGGTTCAAACTATGTTAATTCACAGAACAATTCGCCGTTAACACAAGAGCAGTATGTTCAATTGGTGAGTCTACTCCAGGAGTATAATGACAGAGGCAAAGGAGGGGATTATCAAAGCCATGAGTGCAGAGAAGGCTAGCATGCATTAATGAGTGCACAGTGTCTTGCCACTTCTGGTAAGCAGGTAGGTAACAATGTAGGTGAGGCTTTAAGCACTTGGATTCTGGATTCTGGAGCCATAGATCATATTTGTTGGAGCCTTTCTTTGTTTGATTCTTATAAGACAGTAAATTCCTTATTTGTCACTCTACCTAATACCCAGCATGTCAAAGTCTTACAGATTGGCACTGTCGTTATCAACTCAATGCTAACACTCAAAGATGTCTTGTTTGTGACCACTTTTGCTTTTAACCTTATTTCACTCAGTAAACTTGTTTTGTCAGAAAATTATGAGGTGCATTTCAAGTTTAAAAATTGTTTGATTTAGGACCAAATAAGCAAGAAGATGATTGGTTCAACTGATCTGTGTCAAGGTCTCTTTCACCTACAAAGCCTACCCAGTGTGCCATCAGCAAACTCAATCTCATCTCAACCAGTCAATACTCATCCTATGCAGACTACTCTTCAACATTCTAAAAAGCTTCTGTGGCACTGTAGATTGGGCCACCTTAGTGAATCACGAATAAAGGAGATTCATAAGAAGGATCCCAGTGTTACTCCAGCAGATTGTGCTTCTAGCTGCCTTGTATGCCCCTAGCTAAACAGAAATGTAATCCATTTCCCATTTCCTCCTCTATCTCTAAACAGCCCTTTTCCCTGATCCATGTATACATTTGGGGGCCGTATAGACGTTGTACAATGTATAAACAAAGATATTTCTTGACAATAGTAGATGATTTTTCTAGATATTGTTGGATTTACTTGATGAGAGTAAAATTTGAAACTCAACATATTCTAAAAAGCTATTGCAAATATGTGCAAGTGCAGTTTGACATCCATGCTAAAATAATTCGTTCAGATAACAGACAAGAAGTTAACATGGGACAGTTCTATGCTTTTGAAGGGATAATACACTAATGCAGTTGTATACATCCACCACAGTAGAATGGAACTGTGGAGAGAAAATAGCAACACCTTCTTTCTGTAGCCAGAGCTTTAAAGCTTCAATCCGACCTACCTCTTAGCTATTGGGGTTACTGTGTGCAACACGCAGCATACCTCAACAACATCATACCTACACCCCTACTCAACAACTCCACACCTCATGACCTTCTGTTTAAAAAGGATCCTGATTGCCAAACCCTGAGAGTCTTTGGATGTTTATCATTTGGCCTTAATACTCAGCCTCATAAGGAAACATTTGCCCTTAGGTCCAGAAAGAGTGTCTTCCTAGGAATAGCTCTTAATACTAAGGGGTATATCCTGCAGGACTTGCATACTAAAGATGTTTACATATCCAAGGATGTTGAGTTTTATGAACATATGTTTCCATTTAAATCTGAGAGTCAAACTGAATTGCCAAGTTATGAACAGCTTTCTTCTTATTCTAAGTCTCTTTATGCTCTGCCTGACACTGTATATTCCAATCAATACATATATGATATTATAGATGCATCAGATGGACAGACTTCATTATCCAACATTCCACCCACTTCTCCTAATACTGCCTCTGAAGACAGTCCACTCACTTCCCAAGAGACCTCTACAGTACATCCCATAGATGTAACTTCCATCACCATTGACTTACCTATCAATTAGCCTGTGGATTATCCTAGCTCTCGACCCATCAGAGAAATGAGGCCTCCATCTTATCTTCAACAATACTATTGTACTCAAGTCAGTGCCTTCAATACACAGTCCCATACCACTTTTCTCCACACTTTAGAAAAATCATTCAGCTTTGCATCTTTGGCTCCAGGCTACAAGTCATATGTTTTAAATCTAATTTTGCATTTGGAGCCTTCCTCTTATGCAGATGCAGCAAGGTCACCAACATGGCAGGATTCTATAAGTACTGAATTGAAGGCCTTGCAGGATAACCATACATGGGTACTGATGCCATTACCTCTAGAAAAGAGACTAATTGGTTGTAGGTGGATTTACAAAGTTAAACTTAAACAGGATGGGAGTGTAGAGAGATACAAGGCCAGGCTTGTTGCTAAAGGCTACACACAACAATATGATGTGGACTATCAGGAAACTTTCTCACCCATGGCAAAGATGACAATTGTGAGATTCATTTTAGCGTTGGCAGCAAATCAAGGATGGCACATTCAATAAATGGATGTCAGTATGCATTGTTTACATGGAGGCCTCCATGAGGAGATTTATATAGAACCACCTCCTAGACTGGACTTGCAAGGAGAGAATGTAGTGTGCAAGCTTCAGAAAAGTTTATATGGTCTCAAACAAGCTAAGAGAGAGGAATGCAGAGCTCACACAATTCTTGTTGGCCAAAGGTTTCAGTCAATCCAAAAATGATTATACTCTTTTCATTAGAGACACATGATCTGGTCTTCTCATTCTTCTGGTGTACGTAGACGATATTATAGTTGCCTGTTCAGACTCATATGCCATCAATCAGATCAAAAAAGCTTTACATTCAGAGTTCAAAATTAAAGACTTGGGGGACCTTTGATACTTCCTTGGCATAGAAGTAGCTCTGTCCCGAGGGGGTTGCTGCTTAACCAAAGGAAATATACATTGCAGTTTGATTGAAGAGACTGGCTTTCTTGTTTCTAAGCCAGTCAACAGTCCCATAGAGAGCTTATTGAGACTGACTCATGGAGACGGACCTTCACTTTCAGACAAAGCGCAGTATCAAAGCCTTATAGGGAAACTGATTTATTTGACCATCACCAGGCCAGACATATCCTTTAATGTGTAGCAGTTGAGCAAATTTTTGGACTGTCCTATGGAGACACACCTTAAATCAGCCTACAAACTGTTGAGGTACTTGAAAGGAACAGTGGGTCAATGACTCATGTTTCCTAGTACAGGTGAATTGCAACTAAGAGCTTTTGTGGATTCAGACTGGGTAGGGTGCAATGAAACCAGGAAATCTATTACGGGATATTGCGTTTTTATTGGCAATGCTTTGATTCCATGGAAGGCAAAGAAGCAGACGACTGTCTCAAAGTCATCAGCCAAAGCAGAGTACAGGGCTATGGCGTCTTTGGCATGCGAGGTACAATGGTTGCTTTACTTAGTAGATGATCTGAAGCTGAGGAAACAAACTCCATTAGAAGTCTTTCGTGATAGCAAGAGTGCTATGCACATTGTAGAAAACCTAGTCTTTCATGAAAGGACCAAGCATATCGAAATAGATTGTCACATTACACGAGAAAAGGTGCAGAATGGGATTCTGAAGTTAATGCCCATAATGACTGATTTACAGCTAGCAGATTTATTCACAAAGGCATTAGATGACAGAAGACTTGGGGAGTTGATGAGGCCACTTGGAGCAAGGCTTGAAGGGGGTTGTTGAAGTGCAGAAATCAGCAGCTGCAACATAATCTCACGGCAGCAGATTGCTGGAAATGTGAAGTGCAATGATGGAGATGACTCTATGGACCAAGAAGCACAATCTGTGTGAAGCATTGTTTGGGACGTTGGATTGATCATCAATCTACGCTTCAGATAGAGTAGCAGAGGAGATAACTACTTGATCAAGTCCAGGAAAGGAGACAAAGTGCAGTGGAGGAAACGGTTACGACAGAATCATTCTGGCAGTAATTAGTTAGGAGCACAAATGACGATTGTACCCTTTGTTACTTAATATAAAAGGATAGTTAGTAAGGGTAGTGTGGTAATTTCACCACTAGTTTGTATTTGGCAGGATACTTCTTCCTCTTCGTGTGCCTATTTCTGTACAGCAAGCAATAAGTCGAACACATTCCTTTCTGGAGGAAATTCTAAGTATCAATTCAATTGTTGATTTTCTCTGTAGCTGTCTCTTCTCAAATTAGTGTTCTCTCTTCTTTCATTCTTCATCACATTCATAAATTGATTTCATATGATTCATCCTTCATGAATAACTGTGTTAATCGAGTCAAAGTACATCGAGAATGAATTTTAACAGAAGCACGAGCCAAGTCATGATTCTCGTCCATATCACTAGGGACGGGGTTTACGAGCAAGATAACCGACCTCGCCCATGACATCCAAGCAATATTTATGCTGACATGAAAAGTACTAGAAGAAGAACAGACAACTTCAAAACTAAGAAAATATTTAAGTACACCGAGGTCCTTCATGTACAAACTGTCATATAAATACGTCTTCAAATATTGGATGGCAAGGAGATCTTTGCCTCCAATAATAAGATCATCGACATAGATCAAAATTCCCACACCCCTAACCCTAATATTCAAGATGTTACATCAGTCGTGTCCATTCTCAAGAATGACAAAGCTTTTATAAAATAATGCCATAATTATGTTTGTTCCATTTTAAATAAATATAATTCAATAGATATGACAAATCATTCAATGCAATATATGAAATAATCTTCGACCAAAAAATATATCACATCATTGAAATGAACTACTCACATTCAAAATAATAACTCTTATGATTGTAGAAAATCTTGCGTCTATGGTTGTACTGCAATGGAGCTGCAAATCTGAAGAATACAGACGAGTTTTGAATGTTCCACAAGGATTAAAAATCAACAAACTAATATGAAGAATTGTCAAAATTGATAAGAGAGAGAATTGAGAGTATAGCCAAGAATATTATTGAGGAAATCAAGTTCTGAACAACTGGGATTACATCGAACACATTTGTGATAGAATACCAATGGACAAGATAACCGTTTATACGAAATTACAATATTGTCCCTACGGTTATTTCGCTTTACATTAGGAACATAAGGGCATCCTTGTTATTTCCTGGCATTTAAACATTTTGCGTGTTCTTCCTTTCTTCTTCAAGTGCAACTGCAGCAGGTCTCGTATGCACCCTGCACCATCCTTCGTTCCTCACACACCACGTGCTCCTTCAATGCTCCTTTCAACAGCAACCGTCGATTAAACCTCCAATCATAAGGTTGCAATTAAATTTGACGTGGATCATCGTCTAGCTCTTCATGATCTCCGCCATCTGCTTCCATCCTGATCTTGCCTTCAGTTTTTACACCCCCCTCAAGCGTGGCTTAGTATAGATGTTATATGCTCCAGTTAACTCCAGTATATTTCCAAGTCTCTTGCTCTCCACAGGCTTGGTGAACATATCCACAAGTTGTAATTGGGTGTGTACATGCATCAACTTGACTACTCCTTCCACCACCTTATCCCTTACCGCATGACAATCAATTTCAATGTATTTTGTTCTCTCATGGAACACAGGATTCTTAGCAATGTATAATGCACTCTTACTGTCATAAAACAATTCCACTGGATTATGCTCCTTCAATCCTAAGTCCTTAGACACATATAAGAGCCATTGTATTTCATAGACTAACAACGCCATTGCCCTGTATTCTGGTTCTGCAAAAGACCTTGAAACAATTGTTTGTTTCTTTGCTCTCCATCAAACCAATGCTCCTCCCAGGAAAATGCAATATCCCGTAACAGACATCCTTGTCTCTTGGCATCCTGCCCAATCAGAGTCCACAAATCCCTTTAACATCAGATCTCCTATGTTAGGAAACAAAAGACCCTGTCTAATTGTTCCTTTTAGATATCTCAACAAACTGTGTCTTGCCTTCAAGTGATCTGTAGTTGGACAATCCAAAAATTGGCTTAACTGTTGCACTGTGAATAATATGTCCGGCCTGGTAATTGTCAAGTATATCAATTTACCAACTAGCTGTTCATAGAGAGTAACATCCTTCAATAATTCTGAGTCATTGTGCATCAATTTTACATGACTCTCCATAGGGGATATAGCTGGCTTGAATCCTAGAAAATTCATCTCTTCTAGCAATTCCATAGTGTATTTCCTTTGGTTTATGTATATTCCCTTCTGAGACCTTGCAACTTCAATCCCCAGGAAAAATTTCAGTTTCCTCAAATTCTTGATCTTGAACCTCTGATGTAATGCACTTTTGATTTCCTCAATAGCTTTAATACTCTCACTTGCCACTATAACATCATCCACATAATCTAGTAGTACTAGCAATGATCATTTGTCTAGCTTAGAGAAGATAGTATAGTCATTCCTAGACTGTGAAAATCCCTGATCAAGCAAAAAACTAGTCAACTTTGCATTCCACTCCCGGATTGCTTGGTTTAATCCATATAAAGACTTTTGTAATCTACACACTAGGTTTGGCTGAGATATTTCTATTCACTGAGGTGGTGTCATGTATATCTCTTCATGAAGATCTCCATGCATAAAAGCATTATTCACATCTAATTGATGAAGGTGCCAACCAAACCTGGCCACTATGGCTAACAACATCCTTACAGTAGCCATCTTAGCCATTAGTGAGAAGGTGTCTTGATAATCAACACCATATTGCTGTGTGTATCCCTTTGCTACTAACTTTGCTCTATGTCTCTCTATGGATCCATTAGCTTTGTGCTTGATTTTATACACCCATTTGCATCCAATTGGTCTTTTTTAAAGGGCAATGGCACTAGTTTCCATGTATTATTTGCCTCTAGGGCTGCCAGCTCTTTGTTCATGGCCTCCTGCCACTCAGGAATCACAGAAGCTTCTGCATAAGAGTTGGGCTCTGCGTGTACACTAACATTCAAAGCATATGTTTTGTATTTTGGTGCTAATGATCCATAGTGAAGTATTTGTCAAGTGAATGAGGAGTATAGATACCACCTGTACTATGGTTGTAATAGGTTTCTAGTCTGGCCAACAACTGGTTGCAATAGTATTGGTGCAAATAGGATGGTGTTTTTCTGATACACTGAGGATGATGAGCTTCAGGAAGGCATATTGGAATGTCAATGGCAGTGATGGGGACTTCATTCTGAGGAGCAGGAGCAGTTTGGATATCTTGAGGCTAAATATCTGGATAACAAACTGAATGGTTAGAAGAAGAGCTGATGGATGAGAGGTTGATGAGCCAGTGGGATGTTGATTTGCAGGTGATTGAGATTGAGGTCAAGACGGTTGTGACTGAGATTGAGGTTGAGACGGTTGTGACTGAGACTGAGTTTGAAGTGGCTGATATACATTGCCCCCCTCAGATGGAGAACCAGATGACAAGGCAGTGTCTAAAGAGATGAGTGAAGGAGTCCGCAATGAGTAGTTAGGTATAAGGAGATGAGACTTATCAGAAGGTGTCTTGTGATTGAATGGAAAGATATGTTCAAAGAACTGAACATCTCTAGAAATGAACACTTCTGAAGTACTTAAGTCTTGAAGAATGTATCTCTTTGTAGTGTGTGAGATGCCCAAGAATATACACCT
Source organism: Eustoma russellianum (assembly GCA_036186865.1). Classification (NCBI taxonomy): domain Eukaryota; kingdom Viridiplantae; phylum Streptophyta; class Magnoliopsida; order Gentianales; family Gentianaceae; genus Eustoma; species Eustoma russellianum. The sequence continues at coordinate 31,713,329 of AP025047.1, forward strand.
TTTTGATCTGGGACTGAATTCGTCTTTGTTGGGAGATGTATTGACAGCATATGTTAGGCACCCAAACACTCTCAGAATGGAATAATCTTGGAATTTATGATATAGAAGCTCAAACAGGGTGTGATGATGAAGCAAAGGTGAAGGCATGAGGTTAATAAGACAGGAAGCATGTTGGACACAGAAGCCCCAATATTTGATAGGTAGGTTAGATTGGAATCTGAGTACTCTAGCTATTGACAAAAGGTGTTGGTGTTTCCTCTCAACAATTCCATTCCATTGTGGTGTATATATGCAACTGGTTTAGTGTTGTATTCCTTTGGCTGCATAGTATGAATTCATTTTAAATTCAAGGCCATTATCAGTCCTAATGGTTTTAACACAGGCATCAAAATGTACAGACACAAAATTGCAGAAAGTTTGAACATTGTCTCTAACCTCAGACTTGGTTTTCAGTAAGTACACCCAGCAATATCTTGTATGATCATCTACTACAGTGAGAAAATATTTCTGATGATACATTGTGGTGTGTTTGTATAAGCCCCATATGTCAATATGTACTAGATCAAAGGGAGATTAGGATACAGAAGATGAAATGGGAAAAGACAGCCTTTTTTGTCTTGCTAACAGACATATGCTACATATACTGACATCATCTGAGGCAGGCACTTGAGGATCTATTTTGTGTATGTCTTGCATTATGGATGCAGCTAGGTGACCAAGTCCTAAATGCCACAACTTTGAACTGGAAATGGAAGTGGAAGAAGCACAAGCTTGAGGAAGGACAACGTGATAGTGGCTGAAGACATGAGGCAGCATAAGAGACCCAAAGAAATGGTATAAACCATGACTGACCCTAGCTGAACCAATCATCTTATTGGTTACATGCTCCTGAATAACACGTGTTAGAGTAAAATGACACATCAAGATCACCAGACTCAGTCAGCTTGCTCAATGACATTAAGTTGAAAGTAAATGAAGGCACATGCAAGACATTTCTCAGTATAAGGTGAGGACTAACCTTAACTGTTCCCGTATGAGTGACCACGACACACTAATAATTAGGTAATTTTACAGACATAGATGTAACAGAATGAAAGGAATCAAAGAGAGAAATTGACTAACAAATATGGTCAGTGGTACCAGAATCCAAAATCCATACGTTTGAAGGTTCATGTAACACATTGCCTTTCCCTTTATCAAAAGTGCTGGAATACTGAGCAGGCATAACAACATGATGTCCCCCACAATTTTCCTTCCCTCCCTGATTGTTTTTGAACTTCTCCTTATGATCCTGCAACAAACTCATCAGCTGCATATATTGTTCATGTGTAAACATAGGAACAAACTGTGAACTGAGTTAGCTGCTACTTCATTACAACTTTCCCTTATCTGATATCCATCATACTCAGTTCCTTCTTACCCAGTAAATTCTTGTTCTCCCAATGCATCACCATTCACATAGTTTGCCTGACTCCTAGGCTTGTACCCTAGGGGTATCCATATTTTTTTATAGAACCTATCTACAGTGTGTCCAGCCATATTACAGTATGTACAAACTGGTGCTCTGGAATTTCCTTGTATGGATTTAGTAAATTCCTTTCTGTAACCTCTGCCAGCAGGTCTCTGCCATCCTTGACCTGATGCAGATCCTCCAGGTCTAGGCATTGAACTTCCAAATTTGCCATTATTATTCACATTCATCACCACTGTAGGATTATTATTAATCTGGCTCTGTGCTCCTGAGTAATTCAATTTTCTTTCAAGTTTTACAGCCATGGCAAAGGTGGTCTTAAGGTCAGACAAAGGAATTGATAAGAAAACTTGAGATTTTACTGGTTCAAATTCCTCATTAAGTCCTTTGATGAACTTAATGACGTTATCATCTTGGACAAACTTGTTGATATGACTTGACACATTACAAGTACATCTATTACGTACACAGCTTGGAATGGATCTAAATACCTTTAACTCTTCCCATAACACTTTCAATCTGGTGTAATAATCAGTTACATAACTCTCACCTTGCTTAATGGCATAGAATTGCTCCTGTAAATGATAATCTGAATGCATTAGCATTCCCATACCTGTGTTTGAGATCATTCCATATGTCAATTGCGTTGACAAACCACATCACGCTTTGTCCAACAGAAGGTATAACCGAATTGACAATCCACGATGCCACCACGTTATTGGCTTTGCTCCAGGCTCCATACCTTCGGTTACTTTCATCTGGTTTAGCTACTACACCAGTTATGAAACCAGTTTTATTCTTAGATTCTAGTGCTCTCCTAAAGGTTCTACTCCAACCATGATAATTGTTTCCAGCAAGCAAAGGCTGTACAAGAACGAGTGAGGGACTATCACTCTGATGTATGTACAAGGGATCCTCTGAAGGATCAACATTAACCGCGTCAAAATTATTCGAAGATTTGGGGGATTTCACATTTGAAGCCATGAATGAGCCAAAATTCATCAGACGTCACCACCGTAAGCTCTCTGATACCATGTAGAAAATCATGTGTCTACGGTTGTACTGCAATGGAGCTGCATATCTCAAGAAGAACACAAACGAATTTTGAATATTCCACAATGATTACAAATCAACAAACTAATATGAAGAATTATCGAAATTGATAAGAGAGAGAACTGAGAGTAAAGTCTAGAATATTATTGAGGAAATCAAGTTTTGAACAACTGGGATTACATCGAACACTTTTGTAGTAGAATGTTAATGGAGAAGATAACCGTTTATACGAAATTACAATATTGTCCCTACGGTTATTTCGCTTTACATTAGAAACATAAGGGAATTCTTGTCATTTCCTGGCATTTAAACATTTCGCACGTTCTTCCTTTCTTCTTCAAGTGCAACTGCAGCGGGTCTCGTATGCACCTGCACCATCCTTCATTCGTTTTACACCACGTGCTCCTTCAACGCTCCTTTCAACAGCAACCGTCAATTAAACCTCCAATCAATTTGAGGTCGATCATCATCTAGCTCTTCATGATCTTTGCCATATGCTTCCTTCCTGATCTTTCCATCATTTTTAACAGCTCAATCCAAAAATAATGACTAAATTATCAAATAACTAGTAAACAATCAAATCTTGAGACTATCTTCCAAACCCCTTCACCATCCCCACTCATTATCCTCTTCCATTTAAATATACTCAGTCTCTCTCATCTCCAAAAATGATAAATGGTGGTGTGAGCAAAACAACGTATTCATAAAGTAATCTGATTACCTTTTGTGGGATCATGTATGTTAGGAAACAAGTTTTGAAATATCAATCACTGTCATATACTAAAATAAAACAAATCATCAAGTTTTTCATCTATTAACATTATATATCATAATAAAATATTTGCATTGGGACCCACGAGCATGTCCGATATAACAGCTAAGCTTCTTTTCCCTGAAGGGTTTGATTACTCTTGAGTGCCTTTTAGTACTTTTACTTTTTCTCACTCTTAAGCTGGAAGAACCCCTTCTAAAAGCTTATAGATTTTGACCATGAGACGAGGACATGTGGTTTAATCCCTCATGTCTGGACGCTCTATCAACTGGTACAAATTGCTAGACCAGAAATATATAACACATATTTCCATCATTTGACTAGTCCTGTGACATTAGTGGAATTCATTTTAGAGCACAAAAACTCTCATTTTATAAATCACATAATGGAGCCTGACCACTCTCTTCAAAGCACATACTTTATGAAACACAACACACTTCTACATAATCCAATTTAATTTCAAAATAGACATATAAAAATTTAATTTCATAAAACCATTTTGCAAAACACATAAGGGAGCCAGACCACTCTCTTCAAATTAGATACTGAATTCTCATCATTTATGCTCAAACCTAAATAACTTCTGAATAAAGAATATCACTTACCAGCCTCATCATTGTAACTTACTTTAGTTATATATATTAATTATTACTTAGATTATCTTTTTAAAATCTACTATGCCTTCTAAGACTTGATAATATTTCGTCACTAATTTATACCAAAATTTAACTTAGCCCAACTAGGACAACCTCTAGTCTTCTACACATGTGACAAGGATTTTCCTCCGCTTCTATTAACTTTCCTGTTTGTTATGTATATCTATTTTCCCTAGTTTAACCAGCTGCCGACATTTATCATTAAATAATCCCTATATCTCAGCCACAATCGAGCTTCCTGCAGAGACCAACCAAAATTCCCATGCTACACCCTGTTCTTAATGCTTCGACAACTTTTAATCGAGCAGAAACCTGTTGGATTTAATCTTCACAGAATCTTCAACCACAACTGCTCACTGTTAATCTGAAAAGGGTCTAAAGAGACTACTGGATCTAGTTGAACCACTGCCTAGCGTTTTTCCATTTTTTATTAAGCAATGATTGGTTCGGCCATGGTTGCTAATCGCTTTGGCTGATCTAATTTGGGTTTGTTCTGACAGTGAAACTGTTGGCGAGGACGGCAAAGACAGTAACTATGTAGCAACCCATCCCAAACACTAATAGTCGAAACGACTCACTCGCCGTATCTCGTTAAGGAGAATATAAGGCATCGATACAATTCAATTACACGTCATTACAATAACGTAAATCGATATCAGCGGAAGTCATAAACTAAAACTTTCGATAAAATAATCATCATCATTAATACAAATGTCTAGGAGATCTAAATCGATACACTGGTTAAATGTAGATAAACGCTAATCTCCAAAATACATAAATCTCGAATATCGAAAAAACTGCCTCAACTAAATCTTCGAAAGTCTCATCCGATTATCCTCAGTCTCGAAATCTCCAGTCCCGATCTTCCACGATATACCAACCCTTTACTTGTCTACCTGCAAAACAGATTGATGGGGGTGAGCGACATACATCGCCCAGCAAGTAACCTTACTATATTTACTATGGGATCATACACGGAGAAGCAAGTGTAAATAAAATAAACAAATAACATAATATAAAATAGCATGCTTCTCTTCGCAAATAAAGTTTACCTTTTTACCTTTCTAACTAATCAAGCAAGTAATAATACATAAACACATAAAGAAACGCAACAATATACATAAATACATAATTAACACCAATATCTGAATCATAAGATATACACACACTCATCTAATCAAATGCAATGTGCAACTTCATGATGCATTTTTCTTCACACTACCGTGTCACACTTCCTATCACATCATATTACACGTCATGCTCCTCCTATCCATGTCACGCAATGCATGTCTCGGAGTCCTATCACACACTCCGTACCATGGAGTCTGTGCACACGCTCCATAACATGGAGTCAGCACACACGCTTCGTATCGTGAAGTCACTCGTCCCGAAGGAATGCACGTGTCATGACTGATGCACACTTTCACACTTCCGTTTCCCCTATGTTGCATGCTCTATTCTATATTGTGTATTACCTATATTGCATAGTTACCCTATATTGCGTGAGGTTCATTACTGTATTTTATCTTCTACCATTATTTTATCTTTCTAGACTTTATTTTAGGTTTCTGCACTTTATTTTATCTTTCCTAGGCTTTCAAACACGTCATTCTTTTATTTATTTATTTTTATCTTTCCCTACTATTTTTTTCCTCTTGCTTTAATTTCTTTTTCTTCTCTCTCCTTTCTCCCTTTTTTTCCTTTTATCTGAATTTATTTTATTTTTATTTAATGGGTTTCTAAATTTCTTATTTATTAACTAATATTAAATTTTTTTCTGCACCACTACCCCCTTACCAACACTCCAATTGCTCTCTTCCCCACCCTAATCACCTCGGCTTACACCGTACTTTTGCACCGCTGATATTTTTCTCACATCTAACCCCATAGACACCTAGTACTGTTCACGCTTAATACACTGCCGCAAAAATTGTGAAAAACGGAGCTCCAATGCACCCTCATGCACCTCCGTACCCCGGACCTCCGACCACCAGAATTCTCCTCTCCCTATTTCCAACCATATTTTGCTCTCAAATCACCAAAAAAATCTCGATTTTTAAAATTGACTTTCTTCTCTTTCAGAGACAAAAACCATAATTTTATCCTACGTAAAATATCCTAGCCACTTTATTTATAAACCCTATCTTTCCAATCTAACTCCCCCATGCTCACCCAACAGCCATTGGCGCTGCACTATCATCTGGCCATCAACAAAAACTAGTGCAACTCATTTATATATGTGAAGTAATATCCAGACATTACTTCTTGTTTATTCATACGAAAAGGAAAAGGATTGCACCCAATTCCTATAAACACACAAAATAATGGCCATAACTTTTTCCCCCGACCGCCAGTAATTTTCCCAAATGCCCAGAGATTTCGGCCACCAAATAAAACCAATTACAGAAGTACACATATATTATATTCAACAAAATATCATCAGCATTTCATCTCAATTTAATGGGACAAAAATATTCGACCATTGCAATGGTGCAAACTCTCGGTCCCCATGCATAAATTCATGCTACCGTATATGTAAATTCACATACCAATTCGATGCATACATATAATCGATATACGTACATATAAACAACCAGCTATGCAACTACAAATACGACATGTATGATCTGATTGATATGAAAATAACATAATAACGTTAGAAAATCATAGCAAATATAGTAAGGGTACTTGCTTTGTGTCTTGATTAAACATACTACGCAAAGAACGGATGAAGAACGGATTAAAAAATCATCTATCCTTGCTCCTTGGGCTGTCGGCCAAAGTTGCTATTTGGACAAATAGGCTGGTCGAATGTTAAATGTTTCGAGCAATGTATTTGGCTGCTGTTATGCAAGGCTGGCGTCAAAATTTGGTAGTGGAAGAAGCAGCCACGCTGCCGCCATTTGCGGGGACTACTGTCGTTTTATTTGAAGCATGAAGATGGACTATTGGCTGCAATTTGCTGGGGTGTTTTCCTTTTAGGGGTGTCAAAATTCTTACAAACAACAACTTTAATTCAATGAGAAATAAACCACACAAGAAATCTTGAAATCAAGATGATATGAAAGACGAAAAGAGGAAGAGAATGCTGGAGAGAAAATGAATCTAGAGAGAGAAAAATAACTGCTCTTGTATTGAGAATTAACAAACTTGCTAATCGATTACAGTGGCTTCGGTTGATATAGCTGAATGAGAGAGATGATGAGTAAAATTACAAAACAGGACAAGACACTAACTCCTCTATTCTATTTACTGAAGGGCATAAACGTCATTTCATATGTTTTAAACTTTGCCACCAAATAGATTGCGTCTTCCTCCTTCTTCCTGTTCAGTGCAGCGTGTCACCTTCTTTCCCTTTCTTGACCTTCTTGCTACACATGCATTTTCCCTTTCAATTTCGTGCCTTTTTATTCCACGTGCCTCAATTAAGTCTCACCTATTAACTTCCAGCCTCATACTCCTTCAATTCTTCAAGCACTCGAGTGTTTGTGATGTTCATACAACTGTTCGACCAAATGCCACCAGTTGTCTTCATCTGCATACCCTGCATATCACTTCATTCTTCAACACATTCCCTTAAGTCATGCTTGCCATATATGTTATACACTCCAAAAGTCTTGATCAAATCTTTTAGCCCCCTTCAATTCAACGCTTTGTAAAGACGTCTGCAACTTGCAGCTCAGTTCTAACAGGCATCAGCTTAATCACTCCACCCTGAACTTTTTCTCAAACAATGTGGCAATCTATCTCTATATGTTTTGTTCGCTCATGAAATACTGGATCTTCAGCAATGTGCATATCACTTTTGCTGTCACAGAAAAATTCTACAGGCTTCTGTTCTTGTATCTGCAAGTCCTTGGCTAAATATAGTAGCCACTGCACTTCACAAACCAATGTAGCTAGAGCACGGTATTCAGCTTCTGCAAATGACCTTGACACCATGGTTTGTTTCTTTGTCTTCCAAGAGATCAATGAATCTCCTAGGAATACGCAATAGCCAGTAACACTTCTTCTTATTTATGTACATTCAGCCCAGTCTGAATCCACAAAGGCTTTATTCTTTAATTCTGTGTTGGATGAAAATAGAAGACCTTGTCCCACTGTTCCCTTGATGTATCTCAGCAACCTATGGGCTGCTTTTAAATGGTTCTATGTTGGGTAGTTCAGGAACTGGCTAAGCTGCTGTACTGGAAATGTGATGCCAGACCTTGTTATTGTAAGATATATTAGTTTTCCAATTTGACTTCTATATGTGGACACATCAGTTAGAAGTGAGGAATCATCATGGAACAACTTGACATTGGTCTCCATAGGCCTTTTTATTTGCTTGGACCCCAAAAAACCAGTATGCTCTAACAGGTCCAGAGCATATTTCCTTTAATTAATCACAAGCCTTCCGTGTGACCTGGCTACTTCAATCCCTAAGAAGTACCTGAGGTTACCTTGATCTTTTATCTTGAAGGTTGAATTAAGTTCAGATTTCAGTTGCTGTATAGCTGGCAGATGAGATGAGGCCAAAATGATATCATCCACATACACTAAAGCTAGAATCAGATATGTAGAGCTGGCTTTAAAAAAAGAGTGTAATCATTCTTGGATTGAATAAAACCTTTAGACAGCAAGAAAACTGTTAACTTGGCATTCCATTCTCGATTGGCTTGTTAAAGGCCATATAGAGATTTTTCCAGCTTACAAACTAGTCTAGACTGATGCAGCAACGCCCCTGGATGAGGCACCATGTATATTTCTTCATGTAACTCCTGATGAAGAAAAGCATTGTTAACATCCAATTGATGTATATGCCAATGTTTTGCTGGCTGCAAGGGCAAACACCATCTTGACTGTAGTTATTTTGGCCACTGGGAAAAATGTCTCCTGATAATCAACTCCATATTGCTGGGTGTAACCCTTGGCTACCAACCTAGCCTTGTATCTCTCTATAGTGCCATCTGCCTTATACTTTATTTTATAAGCCCATTTGCACCCAATTGGTTGCTTTCCTGGTGGAAAAAGCACCATCTACCAGGTGTGGTTAGCTTCTGGTGCTGCTAGTTCTGCTTGCATAGCCTCCTGCTAGAGTGAGGAGCTAGCTACCCCTGAATAAGCAGCAGGTTCTGTATGTAAACTAGAAGCTAAAACATATGCTTTATACTCAGGTGCCAACGACTGTAAAGAAAAAGATTGATCTAGAGTGTGTGGAGTACTGTTATGGTAGGCAGACTGTGTATGTGAGTGTAGCTGATTACAGTGGTATTCTTTTAGGTAGCTAGGTGTTTTTCTTTCTCTGATTGGTCTAGTATTAGGAACAATTGGTAACATGATATCGATAGAAGTTATGGGAATCTGGTCTGAGTGAGGAATATGCATTGAGGTTGTAGGTGAAGACAGATTAGATGCAACTGTAGAGTCAAAGATGAGGAAGGAGAATGTAGAGTTGCTGGATTGGGCAAAGAATTATTAGATATGGGATTCAAGTGGTGGATGGTGTAGGATAAGGTTCAAAGGCTGAAGAGGGGTCTTGTTCTATCAGTCCAGAGTCAGAGGTTATTCGAGTGATTGGTGACAAGGCAGGAAGCTTTGTGAAATTTGGTGATGGTTGGCTTGAGTGGAAAGATGAAAGAGATTTTCTGAAAGGAAAGGTATATTCGTCAAATTCAACATTTATGGAAATGATGATATCTTTTGTGGATAAATCCTGACAACAAACCCCTTTATAATATAAGACATCCCAAGAAATAGGCATTCCTATGATCTGGGGTAAAATTTCCCTTTGTTTTGCTGAGTGTTGAGTGCAAATGCCAGACACCCAATGTCATACCCCGTAAATTTAAATGTTAACATTAAATAACTTGAAAATCACTCAAATTATAATTTGATTGAGTGTATAAGTTATGAGGGTTAGTTAATTAAATTGTAGGTGAGAAAATAATTAAAAAGGATGAAATTTAAAAAAATTAGTCCAAAATACCAAAATTACCCTTCACACTTAAATGATGAGGGAATTACGCAAAATAGCATAACTCCCCATCAAGGCGTCGGTTATAGAGCCAAGGGGGGGAAGAAGTCGACCAAAAAGAAAAGGGAAGGAAGGAAAAAGAAAGAAAAAGAAGAGGAAAAAGAAAGAGGGGATCACGATCAACCCTAGGCCTACGCCGTCAAGAACTCAATCCGAACACCGTAAGAACCCTTAGATTCGAAGGCAAGTAACTTTTCTATACATTTTACACAATTCTGATTCTAAAGCCCTATCTTCTACAAAGAGAAAATAGAATCACACATTGGTAACTTCTATTTGTTATGTTAATTATGTGTTTATATGTTGTATTCCTTGTTGCTGAGATAAAGATACAATCTTTGGGCCAATTTTGATGAATAATTGAGACAAATTTCTTTGTGATGCATAATTCCCTAAAGTTGTTAATTTTCCTTGTGATAAATTCTTGATGATGGAATTTCATGATGGTGGGGTTATGGTTGATGGAAGGGATTGATGGTTGGAGACTTGATACGTGTGATGGGGTTTGAGGGTTGATTTGGAGTGTGAAGCGAAGATCTTGATGTGTGTATGACTAAGGGGTTTGAAGAAAGGGTGGAGATCAAATTATAGTTTGGGTTTAGGTTGGAAAGCAAAGGAATGAGTGGTGACATAGGTTGAAAACACGTTTTAGGATTGATCTTAGGTGTTCCATAGGTTTGGAATGAAAGGGGATGAAGGTTGGGTCGATTTTGGGGTGAAACCTAGAGAATAGTGCAGAAAACAGGGACTTGGATCGATCCCTGAGGGACTTTGATCGATCCTAGAGGTCTTGGGAAACATTGCAGACGTTTCTGGAGGACTTCAGTCGATTGACTGAGGGACATCGATCGATCGATGTCCTGGAGACTGAACATCAATTGATCAGATGGACCACATCGATCGATCAAAGTCCTAGGGTTGCAAATCTAAAACTTTCTAGAGAACATCGATCGCCTAAGAATAAGACATCGATCGATCAAAGTCCAGTGGGTAAAAGGTTGAAATTTTTCGGGAGGACATCGATCTGTCAGAATTGAGACATCGATCGATCGAAGTCCTTGGGATAAGACATCGATAAATCAAGGAGACCACATCGATCGATCGATGTGGCTAGTTTTGTAAGTTTTGATTCTTTATCCGTACAGGGGTTAGGGAATGAACGATAAGCGATTTGAGGAGTCTTCCGAGTGGTATTTGGAAACTAGAGGCCGTGGTGAAAGATGTCTTTAAGGTTGATGGCGTTGTTCTTGAGATGTAGAGTCTGTGTTTGTGCATAGAAGTATGTGATTATCAGACATGAACATATGCATCATGATATAAGCATTTGGCATTCGACATACGTTTTGTTTGTGAAACATTACGAGTTTTACAAGAGAATCTAGAATTTGCGAAAGACAAGCTATAGCTGCTTTTGATCATAGGGGATAAAAGTCACGCCTGCGATAACAGGGTATAAAAGCGTGACCTGTGGATCAATTGCAGGGTATAAAGTATTGTTATGGGGTCGTGGACCTATCAGCATGGGGTATAAAGTATACGTTATGGGGCCATGGACCTATCAGCACAGGGTATAAAGTTATGTTTGTTGTGGACTGATCACCCACAGGGTATAAAGTTCTGCTACGTGAAGAATAAGACAAAAAGTATTGTAAAAGTTTGTGAAAAGATGTGCATGACACGATTACGAAAAGCCATATGTTTGTGTTTGTTGGTCAATGTATGGTTTCGAAGAGAGTACATGTATCACGTTGCACGAAGCATAAGTATGAGTTACAATGGATGTTTTAGTCTGTGTTTGTTGATGTAATTGTGTTTAACTTTGTACGTGCTATTTTCCCTTTAGTGTTAGATGTGTGACTCACTTGATCTTGATGTATGATTATAAAGATGTATTTGTTAGCTCGAGCACCTTATTTTGGGCATTGTTTATAGAACTTTGGTGACTCCTCGTGTGTGATTCCGTAAAATGTATAGACGAGTTACTTACTAGTGTTGTTTCACTAAGAACAATTGTTTCATCTTTTTCAGTTAAAACGAAATATGAGATGATATTCGTAGAGGACGACGGCGAGTGGGCTCATTGGAATGATAGATATTGTATAGGAAATTGGAATGCTCTTAATTGATAGCTATTAGTTGATTCACTTGTGGTTGGATGTAACTAGACATAGTACCAGACACATTTTAATTCCGTTGTATTTTAAATGGGAGTATTATTGTTATCAAAGTTTTAAATTGTCACGACGTTTCTACTGATTCATCGCACGTCATGGATGACGTATGCTTGGTTTACTTTGACGCTTTGTAGTTCTCGTAGTAGGCTACAGTGGGTGCACTGGTACTGATGACGGCATTGGGCTGGGGCGCTACAGGTGGTATCAGAGCCCTAGGCTCCAGATCTATCGCGGAAACTTATGTTCATGATCTTTTAGCGATCTAAGGTGTAAATTTCCTGTAAGTTTGATCTTTAGGTATAAGTGCTGATCTACTGGAATCTAAGTGTGATCAGGGTTGGGTATGTGCGAGTGCGTTACTTTTCTTAATGACATCCTGTTTCCATATCCACCCGATCTTACGTATTCAATCTTCCCGTAACATTCAATATTTATTAGATGTCTAACGGAACATTGATCTTTCAGTGAGAATGCCTCCACGGAGAAATAACACCAGAAATCCTGGCAATGGACGCGATGACCATCCACCTCAAGTGGTACTACCTCAGGTGCTTACAAATGCTCTAACTGTGATTGCTCAGGGATATGCACAACAACAACAACCTCCGCCTCCTCCGCCGCCTCAGCATAACATCCGATTCTTCTATGGGAGATGAGGAAGGTAAGAGTCAGGGAGTTTGGGGGATGCTCCGACCCTGAGGAGGCGCAACACTGGGTGGCTGAAGTAGAGAAGTGTTTCCGGCTAGTACAAATGCCGGAAGAAATCAAAGTCGATGTTGCCACGCCCCTTCTGAATGGCAAAGCAGGAGAGTGGTGGGCAGTACTATTTTGAAGATGACCCCGCCGATCACTTAGGCACAATTTTGTGATGCCTTTTTGAAATACTATGTGCCAGAAACAGCGATTCTGAACAAGATCCGGGCATTTGATTGGCTTGAGCAAGGTCGGATGACAGTTTTAGAATATGCGGACCGTTTCCATACCCTGGGAAAGTTTGCTCCTGCGATCATGTCTGATAATCGCCTCAAGATGGCCAAGTTTGAAAGAGGTCTAGACTCGAGGATACAATCGGCGATCGTGAACGCCGAAATGAAAACCTTCGAGGATATGTTAGATGCATATTTTCGAGTGGAAAGCGATTTTCGAAGGTTAGCAGCAAGGGAGGCTGGCACTGGATTCTCTGACAAAGGAAAAAGGCCAAGGGATGATGTGAGAGTGGGTGGTAGACCTGGACGTTGGGTCAAGATTCCAAGGAGAGGCCCAATGGAAAGTTTCCAGAGACCCCGATTGCAGAACCCAATTGTCTAGCAGGCTATGGGAGTGTGCCCCCATTACAACAAGATCCATGTGGGTGAGTGTAGAAAATTGGGTGGAGCGTGTTATCGCTGTGGACAGGTAGGCCACATGATCCGAGACTGCCTCGAGATGAAGAAGAACACTCTGGGAGAAACGGCCCAACAGCCCAGAGCAAAACCAAAGGCAAACGCACGCGTCCATCTCATGACTGATACGATTGTCCATGAAACCACTCATGTGGTAACAGGTGCAATTTAATTTAAGTCTAAATTATTATTGAATTAAGTTCATATGTGCTTAACTTCCTACACAAAACTTGATATGGTTTTAGGTACTTCCTTAGTAGATAAGATGCCTACAAATGTGCTTTTCGATAGTGGCGCAAGCCACTCCTTTGTGTCAAAGAGATTCGCCAAGAACCTTGTTAAACAGCCTGATTGGTTAGAAACTCCATACCGTGTTCAAGCGGCTGGAGATCAGATTATGATTTCATACCAACAGTATCGGGATTGCTAGTTAGAGTTTGAAGGACAAGGGTTCCTGCTACACTGATCCCCATTTAGATGTATGACTTCGACGTTATCTTAAGGATGGACTGGTTGGCCAAGTACCATGCCAACATGGACTGTCGATTGAAGCAAGTGACAGTCAAGAATGCTAAAATGGAAGAAGTAATGTTCCAAGGGGATGTGGAACGAAAGAAAATTCCTAAGAAGGTGTATATGTTGGTTGCTCAAGCGTGCAGAGCCTTAAGAAAAGGTGCCGAAGGTTTTCTAGTGTATGCAATGGATGCTACTCAGGAAGTACCATCTATTAAGCAGATTCCAGTGGTCAACGAGTTTCCTGATGTGTTTCCGAAAGAATTTCCAGGAGTACCACCTCTAAGGGAAGTTGATTTCGAGATAAACTTGATTCCAGGGGCCGAACCTATTTCTAAAGCCCCTTACAGAATGGCTCCGGTAGAGTTAAGAGAACTGAAAGAACAACTGCAAAAGTTGTTGGACAAAAGGTTCATTCGTCCTAGCGTGTCACACTGGGGAGCACCCGTTTTATTTGTAAAGAAGAAGGATAGTAGTATGAGGCTTTGCATCGACTACCGAGAGCTGAACAAAATCACCATTAAAAACAAGTACTCACTGCCATGCATTGAAGATCTATTTGACCATTTGAACGGCGCTTGAATTTTCTCTAAAATCGACCTTTGGTCAGGATATCATCAACTAAGAGTAAAGGATGAAGACATAGCAAAGACAACCTTCTGTACTAGATAAGGACACTACGAGTTTCTAGTAATACCTTTTGGATTAACAAATGCCCTCGCTGCCTTTATGGACCTTATGAATACTGTCTTCAGGAAACAGTTGGATAAATTCGTGTTAGTATTCATAGATGACATCCTTGTGTACTCTCCTGATGAACAAACTCATGCTGAGCATTTGAGAGTCGCTTTGAGCATACTGAGACAAAAACAGCTGTATGCCAAATTCAGCAAATGTGAGTTCTGGTTGAGGAGTGTGACCTTCCTTGGTCAAGTAATATCAGAAAAACAAAATTGTCGTGGACCCGAGGAAAGTGGAAGCTATCACTGAATGGCCTAGACACACCAGCATTACTGAGGCACGAAGTTTCTTGGGTTTAGCTGGCTATTACAAAAAGTTCGTTGAGGGATTTTTGATGATAGTCGTGCCTCTTAGCCGCCTTACTCAAAAGAAGACCAAGTTTGAATGGACAGCTGAGTGTGAGAAAAGATTCACAGAACTCAAAAAGAGATTAACAACAGCTCCAGTATTGGCTCAACCCTCCAGTACTGACGAGTTTGTGATCTATAGTGACGCATCAAAAAATGGCTAAGGTACGTAAATTATAGCATAGGTTATGATCATTCCACTCAGACTTAAGTTTAATCTAATACCTTGCTTGTAGGTTGTGCTCTAATGCAACACGAGCGAGTCATTGCGTATGCTTCGAGACAGCTAAAGACTTATGAACACAATTATTCGACCCACGACTTCAAACTAGCTGCACTAGTGCTCGCTTTAAAGGTATGGCGGAACTATCTATATGGAAAGAAGTGCTCGCTATTCACGGATCACAAGAGCCTAAAATATTTGTTCTTTTAGAAGAAGTTGAACATGAGACAAAGGAAATGGTTGAAACTGTTGAAAGACTACGACCTAACCATTCACTATCACCCGGGACAGGCAAATAAGGTGGCGGATGCGCTGAGCAGAAAATCCCATCATGCACAATAATCCCCATTAGAAAGAGAAATGGAGGAATTTGGCTTGGAGTCGGTAGAATCCACTGTGAATGTTCTGGAAACACTGACTATTACACCCAGCCTCGTTGATCGGGTAAAAGAGGCTCAAAGTAAGATATAAGCTTAAGTGAAATCACAGAAAAGCTCAAGAAAAATCAAGTCGAAGGATTCCAGACCAAAGAAGACGGGAGCCTATGGTTTAGAGGAAGATTATGGGTGCCAGATGTCGATGAGCTACGGAAAGAAATCCTACAGGAGGCTCATAGCTCCAGATTATCCATACATCCTGGTAGCACCAAGATGTACAGAGACCTAAAACAATACTACTGGTGGTCCAGAATAAAGAGACATATGGCGGAGTTCATTGAGAGATGTCTAGTTTGCCAACAGGTTAAAACCAAACAACAACGGCCTGGTGGATTGTTGATGCCACTAGAGATCCCGGAGTGGAAATGGGAACACATCACAATGGATTTCATAGCCGGTTTACCAAAGACGAGAAATGGATGCGACATGATTTGGGTTGTAGTGGACTGGTTAACCAAAACAGCTCACTTTATGCCTATCTCAAGCGAAGCATCATTGGAGAAGTTGGTGAACTTGTATATGGATAACATTGTTAGCTCACATGGTGTCCCAGTGAGCATAGTATCGGACCGAGACCTGCGGTTTACCTCCAAATTCTTGATAGCATTTCAAAGAGCCATAGGCACAGAATTGAGAATGAGTACAACCTATCATCCTCAAACCGATAGACAATTAAAGCGAACCATTCAGACACTTGAAGACATGCTAAGGGCTGGTGTCCTAGACTTCAAAGGAAACTAGGGCGGAATGGTGAAGTTGATGGAATTCTCGTACAATAACAGTCACCACAGTGCAATTAAAATGGCCCCTTTTGAAGCGTGAGGACCATGACAGGACCCAAACTCCTCGAGAAAATGTTGGAGAAAGTGAGGGTTATTCGGGACAAACTTAAGGCGGTTCAGGACCGCATAAAAGTTGGGCGGACTCTAAACGATGACCCTTGACATTTGAAGTAGGGGAAAAAGTATATTTGAGGGTGTTTCGTACAAAAGGTATTATGAGGTTTGGGGTGAAATGAAAATTGAGTCCACGATTCATTGGTCCTTACGAGTTATTAGAAAGAGTGGGGGACTTGGCGTATCGACTAGCACTACCCCCAATATTAGCACAGCTTCATAATGTCTTCCATGTTTCACAATTAATGAAATATGTGACGGATCCGAGCCATGTTCTAGAAGCACAACCATTGAAACTGAACGGTGACGTCACCTACAAAGAAGTGCTGGTGAAGATTGTGGACCGTAAGGAGCAAGTGCTACGGAGGCGAGTGATTCCCTACGTGAAAGTCCAGTAGAGTAATCACACTGAGCATGAAGCCATGTGGGAACTCGAGGAGCAAATGTGGGAGAAGTACCCCCAGCCTTTCACTAAGGTACGTAAGTTTCAAGGACGAAACTTTTTATAAGGGGGTGGAATGTCATACCCCCGTAAATTTCAATATTAACATTAAATTACTAGAAAGTCACTCAAATTATAATTTGATTGAGTGTATAAGTTGTGAGGGTTAGTTAAATAAATTGTAGGTGAGAAAATAATTTAAAAGGATGAAATTAGGAAAAATTAGGCCAAAATACCAAAATTACCCTTCCCACTTAAATGATGAGGGAGTTAAGCCAAATAGCATGACTCCCTATCAAGGCGTCTGTTATAGAGCCAAAGGGGGAAGAAGTCGACTAAAAAGAAAAGGGAAGGAAGGTAAAAAGAAAGAAAAAGAAGAGGAAGAAGAAAGAGGGGATTGCGATTAACCCTAGGCCTACGCTGTTCAAGAACTCAATCCGAACACCGTAAGAACCCTTAGATTCGAAGGCAAGTAACTTTTCTATACGTTTTAAACAATTTTGATTCTTAGGCCCTATCTTCTATAAAGAGAAAATTGAATCACACATTGATAACTTCTATTTGTTATTTTAATTATGTGTGTATGTGTTGTATTCCTTGTTGCTGAGATAAAGCTACAATCTTTGGGCCAATTTTGATGAATAATTGAGACAAATTGCTTTGTGATGAATGATTACCTAAAGTTGTTTTATTTTCCTTGTGATAAATTCTTGATGATGGAATTTCATGGTGGTGGGGTTATGGTTGATGGAAGGGATTGATGGTTGGAGACTTGATGCGTGTGATGGGGTTTGAGGGTTGATTTGGAGTGTGAAGAGAAGATCTTGATGTGTGTATGAGTGACGGGTTTGAAGAAAGGGTGGAGATCAAATTATAGTTTGGGTTTAGGTTGGAAAGTAATGGGATGAGTGTTGACATAGGTTGAAAACACGTTTTAGGATTGATCTTACGTGTTCCATAGGTTTGGAATGAAAGGGGATGAAGGTTGGGTCGATTTTGGGGTGAAACCTAGAGAATAGTGCAGAAAACTGGGGCTTAGATCGATCCCAGAGGGACTTCGATCGATCCAAGTGGTCCTGGGAAATGTTGTAGACGTTTTTGCAGGACTTCAGTCGATTGACTGAGGGACATCGATCGATCGATGTCCAGGAGACTGAACGTCGATCGATCAGATGGACCACATCGATCAATCGAAGTCTTGGGGTTGCGAATCTGAAACTTTCTGGAGAACATTGATCGCCTAGGAATAAGACATCGATCGATTGAAGTCATGAGGGTAAAAGGTTGAAATGTTTCGAGAGGACATCGATCTCTCGGAATTGAAACATCGATCGATCGAAGTCCCTGGGATAAGACATCGATCGATCAAGGAGACCACATCGATCGATGTGGCCAGTTTTGTAAGTTTTGATTCTTTATCCGTACAGGGGTTAGGGAATGAATGTCAAGCGGTTTGAGGAGTCTTTCGAGTGGTATTTGGAAACTAGAGGGCGTGGTGAAAGATGTCTTTAAGGTTGATGGCATTGTTCTTGAGATATAGAGTCTGTGTTCGCGTTTAGAAGTATGTGATTATCAGACATGAACATATGCATCATGACATAAGCATTTGGCATTCGACATACGTTTTGTTTGTGAAACATTACGAGTTTTACAAGAGAATCTAGAATTTGCGAAAGACAAGCTATAGCTGCTTTTGATCACAGGGTATAAAAGTCACGCCTGCGATAGCAGGGTATAAAAGCATGACCTGTGGATCAATTGCAGGGTATAAAGTATTGTTATGGGGCCGTGGACCTATTAGCACGGGGTATAAAGTATATGTTATGGGGCTGTGGACCTATCAGCACGGGGTATAAAGTTATGTTTGCTGTGGACTGATCACCCACATGGTATAAAGTTCTGCTACCTGAAGAATAAGACAAGAAGTATTGTAAAAGTTTGTGAAAAGATGTGCATGACACGATTTACGAAAAGCCATATGTTTGTGTTTGTTGGTCAATGTATGGTTTTGAAGATAGTACATGCATCACGTTGCACGAAGCATAAGTATAAGTTACAATGGATGTTTTAGTTTGTGTTTGTTGATGTAATTGTGTTTAACTTTGTACGTGCTGTTTTCCCTTTGGTGTTAGATATGTGACTCACTTGATCTTGGTGTATGATTATAAAGATGTATTTGTTAATCAGAGCACCTTATTTTGGGCATAGTCTATATAAGAACTTTGGTGACTCGTCATGTGTGATTCCATAAGATGTATAGACGAGTTACTTGCTAGCGCGGTTTCGGTAAGAACAATTGTTTCATCTTTTTCAGGTGAAACTGAATATGAGATGATATTCGCGGAGGACGACGGTGAGTGGGCTCATTGGGATGATAGATGTTGAATAGGAAATTAGAATGCTCTTAATTGATAGATATTAGTTGATTCACTTGTGGTTGGATGTAACTAGACATATTACCAGACACATTTTAATTTTGTTGTATTTTAAATGGGAGTATTATTGTTATCACAGTTTTAAATTGTCACGCCGTTTCTGTTGTTTCATCTTATCTCATGGATGACATATGCTTGGTTTGCTTTGACGCTTTATAGTTCTCGTAGTAGGCTACGGTGGATGCACCGGTACCGATGACGGCATCAGGCTGGGGTTCTACACCCAAACAACCTTAGGTTCTGGTAGGAGGGAGGCTTGTTGTATAGAAGTTCAGAAGGTGTTTTACTGGCTATGATGGGAGAAGGAGTAAGGTTTATTAGGTAAACTTCATGTTGTATGCAGAAACCCTAGAAATGTGTAGGTAAGTTGGCTTGAAATCTTAATGCTCTGGCTACATTAAGTATGTGTTGGTGCTTTCTTTCAACCAGGCCATTTTGTTGAGGGGTATATATACAGCTGGTTTGGTGAATAATGCCTTTAGCAGCAAAGAAAGAATCCATCTGAAACTCCAAACCGTTGTCTGTTCTTATGACTTTTACATTTCTTTCAAAATGTACAGACACATATGTACAGAAGTTCTGCAATATGCTTCTAACTTATGATTTGGCTTTTAACAAATACACCCATGTATATCTACTGTAATCATCCACTATAGTAAGAAAGAAACATTGGTGAAACATAGTTTGATGTTTATGAGGACCCCATATGTCTACATAAATTAAGAAAAAAGGGGAATCAGAAGAAGAGCTGGAAACAGGAAAAAGAAATTTTTTCTATCTAGACTTGAGACATATATGACAGGGCCTAGACATATAGAAAACATCAACATTGGGGTCCTTCTTCTGGACTTCTTTCATTCTAGATATTGACATATGTCCAAGTCTTGAGTGCCATAGAGAGGCCTTGGACTTTGAAACATTAAAAGTAGTGGTAAAGATAAAACTGTTTGTAGAATGCTTCAGTTCTTCATTGTAACTGTTTGGCATGAGATTTGATGAGCCATGGAGCTTGTATAATCCTTGACTCACTCTAGCTAAACCAATCATCCTTATAGATTTATGTTCATGAATAAAGCATTGATCAGAATGAAAAGCACCATTAAACAAATTTTCGTTGCAGAGTTTGCTGAGTGAAAGAAGGTTAAAGCAAAAAGGAATATGAAACACAATTGAAAGCTGCATACACTGATTAATAGTTACTGATCCAATGTGAAGCACATCAACCACAGTGCCATTAGGTAGTTTGACTTAAAAAGATTCGACAGGCTGAAAAGAATCAAATAGGTCAATATTGGAACAAACATGATCACTAGCACCTGAGTCTAAAATCCATACATTTAAACTTCTGTTTACCATATTACCTGATTCCTTACCATTAGCAGATAACTGCTGAGCCAACATTATAGCATGCATAGCCTCCTCCCCTTCTTTCTCATTAACTTTGCCTTTATTGTTCCTCTGTTGATACTCATTCAACATATTCATCAACTGCATATACTGATCACGTGTGAAGAATGTTGGCTCATGATTGTGCAGTTGCTACTGTGACACTACCTGCTAAACAGATTCATTCTCTCTTGAGTAACTGGTTCCATCATAATGATTCTCATCCATACCCACACAGTTTGTTCTTCCTTTTGGTTTATACCCAGGAGTAAATCCATGTTTCCCATAGCACTTATCAACTGTGTCTCCTGTATAACCACAGTGAGTACATACAGAACATTTATTATTACCAATTTTTGTGTAAAACCGTCATCTCCTCTATAATTTCCTTGTCCTTTAAAGGCAGGAGCACCTTGCCTAGGTCCAATGGACTTCTGATAACTAGATGTTTGACCTGCAAACATTGATGAGGCATCTTCCATATTTAACACAGGGGATGGACTGTTAACGAATACGTTCTGTATATTACAATCTAGGACTTTTCCTTCAAATTTAATGGTCATAGAAAATATAGTGTTAATATCAGGCAGTGGACTTAGAAACAAGATCTGTGACTTCACAGGTTCAAACTCATCCGACAATCCTTTCAAGAACTTGATGACAAAGTCATCCTCAAAATATTTGTTCACTAGGGCAGTAATATTACAAGTACACATATTGCATCTACAAGATGTTAATGACTTCAGAACACTCAGTTCTTCCCAAACTACCTTAAGTTCGATGTAATAATCAGTAACAGATGAACTTCCTTGTTTTATTTAGTAAAACTCTTCCTGCAAATCTGAAAGTCTAAATGCATCCGCATTACCATACCTAAGTTTTAGATTCTTCCAAATTTCAGCATCACTATCCACATTATACTTTGTACAATTGAAGGACCTACGGAGTTAGTTATCCAAGAAGCAGCCATGTTGTTCGCCTTGATCCAGGTGGAATGCTTACGTTCACCTTCTGCAGGTTTAGGAATCATGCCGTCTATAAAACCTGCTTTATTCTTTGTCTCTAATGCCCTACAAACAGTTCTACTCCATCCATGGTAATTTTGAGACGTCAATAGAGATTGAAGAAGAACAAGTGATGGACTATCACTTGGATGTATGTACATAGGATTCTCAGTAGGATCCATGGAACCGAAATTAATAGATCCAGTAGTCATGGCAACAAGCCATAATAACTCAGACAATCAATCAATACTTCTTGCTTAGAAAGATAGTCTCTCTAATGCCATGTCAAAATTCTCACAAACAACAACTGTAATTCAATGAGAAATAAACCATACAAGAAATCTTGAAATCAAGATGATATGAAAGACAAAAGAAGAAGAAAAATGTTGGAGAGAAAATGAATCTAGAGAGAGAAAAATAACTGCTCTTGTATTGAGAATTAACAACTTGCTAATCAATTACGGTGGCTTCGGTTGATATAACTGAATGAGGGAGATAATGAGTAAAATTACAAAAGAGGACAAGTAACTAACTCCTCTATTCTATTTACTGAAGGGCTTAAACGTCATTTCATGTGTTTTAAACTTTGCACCCAAACAGATTGTGTCTTCCTCTTTCTTTCTGTTCAGTGCAACGCGTCATCTTCTTTCCCTTTCTTGATCTTCTTGCTACACACGCGTTTTCCCTTTCAATTTCGTATCTTTTTATTCCACGTGCCTCAATTAAGTCTCACCTATTAACTTCCAACCTCATACTTCTTCAATTCTTCCAGCACTCGAGTGTTTGTGATGTTCATACAACTGTTCGACCAAATACCACCAGTTGTCTTCATCTGCATACCCTGCATACCACTTCATTCTTCAACAAGGGGGGCCGACTGGTGGAGGGCGGTGGAATATAGGGTTGTTTTGGTTTAGGAGGGGTGTATATATATAGATATAAGTGTAGGTTTTCTAATAGGTATAGGTAATGTATTGAGTAAATCTTTAGAATTTAGTTCATATCCATATACTTTTCCTATTCTAATTCCAACAATATTTGGATAACCATTATCCTATATACTATACTTATAACTTTTCCTATTCCAAATCATATATTAAGATAATTACTATGTCTAATTAATATTTATTCCTTTTATTTCTTTTTTTTATTTTCCATTTACCCCTGAGGGCAAGGGGTATAACAAACCAAACCTTGGTCGTTGCTCCATACCGCTAAGGTTCCAATAGAGCAAACAACTTATATCATCTACATGGCTTCCTCTTTGTTAAAACAATGGAATTCAAATCCTACATATTTTCCGACCTTCCTGTTTGTCCTCTATTTGCTGCTAACTTTCTATTTTGTTTATTGTTCGATGCTATACGTTTTCCCACGTTCCTTCCATTCAGAAGATTATATCACTTCCCATGATATAATCTTAGTTTACATACCTTGTTATTTTCTTCTCACTATTCATGTCATCCTCCTATAAGGAATTCCGTTTACCTTGCCAAATGCAAATGCCTACTGTCCCAACGAATTGATAAATAAACTAGAATTTAACAACAATAATACTATAATTAAGAAGAAACTACCTGAATTCTGAGTTTCGGAATGTTATGTATGCTAATGGTGTTGAGAAAAAAAAGTTTGAGTGATTTACAAATACATGATTTAAAGATTACGTGTTTAAGAAATGAATGACAAAATTTATTACTTGACACGTTTTTGTGATATACATGCCTTATATGCTTTATATATATTGTTGCCGTACTAACAAGCCATGACGCATTAAAGCTTACATCATATGGTAAACATTTGTTGTCTTTGAACTATTTTCAGGTGACACCATTAATGAACTAAACAAGTTCATTAAGTGAAATACTTAAGTTAATGAACTAACTACTTTATTAAATGGAGATATATTTTGATAAAGCTTAATGACAACAAATTTGAAAAAGAAAAGTATCCTTCCCATTTGGACATACACGCCTACATATATATAATATATTCAGATTTTTTTAAAAATGCACAATACACATATATTCTGACGTACTATCGATACGTTACATATATTACAAACGTACATCAACGTCACACAACTATATACACCTCATATTTATGAGCATATTCAGGTCTTATATGATATGATATAAGTCATGGTAATGACAAAATTATAACGACACGTTACAAGATTACAATCCGAAAATTGTCGTATCGGGTGACTACCGAAACTTCGCCAACGTATCACGTACTTACCATATAAAGATGGCCATTCCATATACTTTAAAAATAGCCAAAAATTTCGTGGCTCACATGTTCAAATCAGCCATGATATCATTCCATGTTGGCACACACAAATCACCCACAATTTAGGCCAAATAGTGGAGATTTCAAATTCAAATTATTAAGCACATGGGGCGACTATCTTAATTAGACATAAGAGATGAATATATAATTTATTTTATGCATATTATGTGTGACATAATATATATAACATGTGCAAAAAGTTTAAATTTAATCGGAGAAAAATCGCGTAATCGACAAAAGTCAAAAGTTCAGTTTTCAACAAACGTAACGCATGGAACGTTTTTGGCATGACTTGTAACATGTATCTAGACACTTTTTGCACATTCAAGACATGCTAAAATGTTCTAGAAAATTCTAATTAGGACTGATTGGAATTTACCATATATGTGTAATTATTGTACATTATTTTACAAAGTTTTTCAAATTGAAATTCAACACATGTTCAAGACTTCTTACACACCATGTTCAGCCTAGATGGAGCCTATGTGGAGCTTAGTTGGCATATTAATTGGTGAACAATATGCCACACAAGATTATGTGACATGAAAGAGGGAGCTACACAAGGTAACAATTCAAAAATCTTGAAAATTTAACACATGCTGAAAATTTAACACATGCTGAAAATTCAGCATGTGCCACTTAGTGCTGGCCGATATTTACGCTAGTAATGGTGGCTAATTGGCATCCCAAAATTGAAGGGATTAAATGATGATTATTTGGAAACATTTTGAACTCTTTTTGGCACATGTTTTGCAATTTATTCTCAGATTTTACAGCACACTAAATGATGACAAGTTGGACCAATAATCAAGTGCCAAGTAAGCAAGGCCAAGTCATCCATCCAATCATGTTGTGCCAAGTGAACAAGATGGTGTCATATCTATGCAAGGTAATCTTCCAAGGGCATTAAACATAATTTTAAAGGGATGAGGAAGACCTAAGGTGGCGGCCACTTTAGCTTAAAAGGAAGAGGAGTAGTGCAAAGTGAAGCAAGACAACTCTCATTATCTCTCAAGTGCAAAAGGATCTTCTACTCTCTTCTTCTACATTTCTTTCTTCTTTTTCTTCTCTCATGTCTATTGTTCATATATTCAAAATATTGTATAGGCTTTGATTATACCACCATACACGCTTCAAAAATTGTAAAAGGTTGATCAAGGTGTGATCAAACCTTCATTCAATAGGTCGTGGTGTTCGTGATCCGTTTGCTTGATAGTATCGTTTGTAAAAGGGTGGAGTTGGTGTATAACTCCAGCAACCCTTGTAGTAAGGTGTTATATTGTGTTTAGTGATAACCGAGAAAGGTGTCCTCGAAGGCTGGAGTAGTTGATTTAACCGAACCAGTATAAAATCATTGGTGTCTTCACTTTCATCACTTTACTTTCAGTTTCGAGAATTTTTCATCAAATCCACTGCAAGACTAAGAATAGCAAACGAATTTCAAAAATCATAAAAGTTTGCAGAAACATTTCCACACCTCTTAGTTTTCATTTGACACAAGTTTCAACTCATTTGGACAAGTATAAGTCAATCAAACTTGAATAGTTCTGAGACTAGTGCAATCTGATTTTCAGAGTTGCAAAGGTTGAGAACATCAACGTGATTGATATACTTCCCAAAGGAATTTTTGAAACTGTTTCAACACATTTAAATTCATATATTGAGGGTCTTGTCTTTAAATTTTCAGACCATTTGATGTCTCCTATCAATTAGAATAAAAATTTCAAATCGGAGTACTTTTTCTCATAGATTTGTGCAACCTGATCAAAAACGTATTTTCAAAGGGTTAGGAGTTGAATTTAAATTTGAAATTTTTATGAGATACTCAGAACATCTGAGAGTAGAATCTCACCAAATTGTATAATTTTTGGAGATCTGTATCTAGGTATTTAAATCATTTCAATTCAGAATCTAAAAACAGAGACTATTTTCAGAAGTTAGGTTTATGGTTCAAAACTTTTTAAAAAACGAATTTTGCGCACCTACTATTTCACCCCTCCTCCGGTTCTAGTGGTGCTATACAGGTCCTACAAATGGTATGAGAGAGCAGACACACTCACGACAAGAAGATCCAATGATCTTCATGAGATGGCAACCAATAGTCACAAGACCGAACAAGAAGGTATGTCGAATCAAAGGCCTCCTCTTTACGATGGTAAGTCCTTTATCCAATGGAAACATAGAATGAAACTCTTTCTTATGGATATTGATATTGATATTGATTTGTGGTCTATTATAGAAGACAGTCCTTTCGTTCCCTCTAAGTTATCTACTGTTGATGGTGTCACACTAAAAGTCATAAAACCGAAAAAAGAATACACTAGTGATGACAAAAAGAGATTAATTATGAATGCTAGATCCATGCAACTACTTTTACATGGGCTGAGTAAAAGGTAATCAAGTTATGTGTCTAATTGTTCTAGTGCCCAAGGGATGTGGAGAATTCTCGAGAAGGGACTAGCCAAGTTAAAGAGTCTAAAATAAATATGCTTATGTCCACTCTTGAGTCTTTTAAATTATTGTCAAATGAATCTATTGTTGATATGGACTTACGGTTGACTAACATTTTTAATTCTCTTGAGTCTCTTGGAAAAGCTTTTTCTACACAGGAAAAGGTTCAAAAGGTACTAAGAAGTATCCCATCCGAATGGGACCCTAAAGTCACAGCAATTGAGGAGAGTAAAGAAATAAGATCAATAAAAATGGAGGAACTAATCGGATCTCTAAAGGTACACGAAAACAAACTTACACTAAGGAGATCAGAATCAACGTCTTAACAAGGTAAGACTATTGTTATTAAATCAAATAAATACGTCTCTATTTCTTCCGATCACGTAGATGATAGTAAAACTGAATCTGACAATGAAAATTTAATACTATTAGCTAAAGGGTTGAGAAAATTTATGAGAAATTCATTTAAGAATAAAACTAAGGCCGTTCTGACTAAGAGAAATAAAAAAATAATGATAAGGACATAAAATGCGATGAATGTGGGAGACTTGGACACTTATTATATGATTGCCCGAACAAGGACAAACAAACGAACAAAAACCTTGACAAGGATCGGACCAAAACTAGACTCGTCTCAGAACCTAAACAAAGGAAATCAAGAAGAGCTCTTAAGGCCTCCACTTGGAATGGCTCATCTGACTCTGAGGCTGATACCAAAGAAGAGTCGGCACAAGTATGCTTTGCATTCAAAGCATCAAATGAGGTATCTTCTGATTCTAATTCTGATTCTGAACCTTCCTTTGATGATTTGTTTACTCAATATTTAGAATTGCATAAATTCACAAAGACTCTTGCAAAAGAAAAGAAAAAATTAATTGAAGACAAGAAGTTGTTAGAATCTTCTAACATGAACCTTGTTTCTCAATTAAACGATTCAAAAGAAGAGTCATCTTCCATAATCAATGCATTGAAATTAGAGATCTCATCACTAACGATAAAAAATAAGGAAATGAAATCCAAGATTTCAAATTTGAAATCAAGGAATGCAGATTTAGAAAAAATAGTGAAAAAATTTGACATAGGTACCACCTTGGGGGTGAAATGACCAAAATACCCCTGGTGTGAGAAAACTTCAGAAATGCCCCCGATGGTCAGAAATAATCACAATACCGCATTTGTGATGATAACCAAGATAATAATATGCACTTGACATATCTCCACCATATGATGTTTCTACAAAACTCAAAATACCAATTTTTCCCTTTTTGGTAAGTTGTAGAAACTTCCAAGGCACGTTAGTCACAAGGCAATAATAATCACCAAAAACACATAATAAGCACATAATGAGCATGTATAAATCATATACAAATGAAAACAACCAATTTATCACATTTTAGAAAAATATTCCTAAAAACCCTAGACATCGATCGATCGAAGTGCCCCAGCTTCAGAGATCGATGTCTCATAGAAAGTATCATAGTTTGCCTCTGACCTACATCGATCGATCGAAGTGAGGGTTCGATGTACATCGATCGATCGATGTATCTCAGGTTTAGAGATCGATGTCTCACAGAAAGGTCTTAAACTTTTCTGCCTTACATAGATCGATCGATGTGAGAGATCTATGTACATAGATCGATCGATGTGCAACAACCTGAGAGATCGATGTTAATTTTTTCAACTTTTTCAACTTTTAATCACATATAACACTGTGTGACATTTTTAAGTATTCACCACTTAAAATCATGACTTTGAAAATTATCCAAACATATTTCTCAACATTCTCCCTCTTTTGGATGATTTTCAAAATAACCTAACATGATTTTAATGTCACAACTTATGACCAAAAATTTAATCAAATGTTTTCAACTTTTAAATAGTATGTTGCTCCCCCTCAACTCATACTCTCATTAACCTATGCTCCAAAATTTATACCAATTAAAACTTAGCATATAATTCATCATGACTTACCAAACTAAAATCCATGACTTACTAACTAAAATTATGTACTTATTCTATCTCCCCCTTTATTTTTCAAATCATGCAAAAGATAGAACTATGCAATGGTATCGTAAGTCATCATTCCTAATTTGTCTCGTAAGTTTTCAAAAGTGGCTTGATTAAGGGGTTTGGTGAAGATGTCAGCGATTTGGTGATCAGTTCTTATATGGTTTATCACTATATCCTCATTTTGAACATGATCGAGAAGAAAGTTGTATCGCGCCTCAATGTGTTTGGCCTTAGAATGAAGCACCGGATTCTAGAAAAGATTGATTGCACTTGTGCTATCGCAGAAAATTGGAATCTTTTTCATTGTAATGCCAAAATCACTAAGTTGCTGTTTAAGCCAAAGTATTTGGGTAGTACATAAACTCAAAGCGATATACTCGGCTTCAGTAGTAGAAAGAGCTACACTAGCTTGCTTTTTAGAAAACCAAGATATCAAATTGGTTCCTATGAATTGACATGTACCGCTAGTGGATTTTCTATCTAACTTGCAACCACAATAATCAGCATCACTATATGCATGTAATTCTAACTTAGCGTTTCTATCATACCACAGTCCTAAGTGAGGTGTATGCTCAAGATATCTAAAGATCTTTTTCACTGTATTGTAATGTGATACCTTAGGACAAGATGGAAACCTAGCACACATACACACACTAAACATGATATTAGGTCTTGATGCAGTTAAGTATAACAGTGATCCAATCATAGACCTATAGAGTGTGTCATCAAAAGGTTTACCATGTTCATCCTTATCAAGTTTGGTACTAACACTCATGGGGGTAGTTGTAGGTTTCAACTCTTCAAAACCAAACTTCTTAATCATATCATTGACATACCTAAGTTGGCTAATGTGAATTCCTTGAGGGGTTTGTTTGATTTGAAGGCCTAAGAAGTAGTTCAATTCTCCTACCATCGACATTTCAAATTCTGACTTCATACACTGTAGCGCCCCGCCCGAAACCAGAGTTCCGGTTCAGTGCACCCGCCATACTCTACTCCATAGAGTACAAAGCGTCGATACCATACATGTGCATGTCAACATGAATTGTAATCGATATAGCGGAAGCATCTTTAAACAAACCCACAACATACATAATGTTATTACAAACCGTTCAAATCCACACAACCTCAAATACAGTTTCTCACAAGAACTTTATTACCTCAACATAAAATAAAGCTCACACAACAGGTACATCTCTTCAGCCTATATCTTCACTTATGGATACTCTATCTGAGGTTCCTCCTCAATGAACACGGCATCAGGGTCTCTGTTCTCTGAAATGTTAAGAGGCAAGTATGAGCGATAACCACCGTCTTTTAATCGCTCAGCAAGTATTCTTTATAGATACTTCATGTGAATCATACACGGGTTGACAAATAGTGATAAAGTAACAACATATATATAATTACATTTCCATTTACAAATGGCAGCATTATTTAAGAATAAAACAGAACATAAGATTTTATTTCATACCTGAGAGGTCATATCATTCTTCCTCAACATATCCTTAGTACACTTTTCATACTTGAATACTAATTCATCTTACACAAAAGTCATAACTTGCATTCATCACATCTATGTGCCTGATCTTTCCTAATCGTCTTAAGGCATAATGTTCGTACAAATATTCTAATCCTCATCTAAGGGACATGATCATGACATGATGCATAAAACATGGCTTTTCATAAAATGACTTTCCGTAAACATGACTTTTCATAAACATAGCATGATTTTCATAACTTGCATAACATGACATTTTCATAACATGAAGACATAACATTTTCATCGTTGGCTATAGCACTTTTCATAAGAATAATAACGCACGACATACCGAATGATTCCCCATATAGTACATGTACAACATAATATCATGAACATAGGTACATGTACTAATGGTGACGCATTATGACTGAGATCCCGTGTCCCAGACCAGGTGTTACACTCATCCATAACGTAAACATGGGCCCCTGACATCTACCACTCCGGTCCCGATGTCAGGACAGCGCTACAACATAACATAACATAACATGATCATAACATAACATGGGTCATTGGAATCAATCGTCTCGTGTTCATTATTCTTATGCATATGAACTTTTTAAAACATGAAATGTGACAACATACTTTGCAAATCTTGTTTTCATGCAAGTGAGACTCCATCAAATACGGGTATCTTGTCATGCTACCACTAGTAACATCACTTACTTAATTTTCTTCTACATATCACAACTTAAACAAAAATACCATTCTTGCCTACCCTTCGGTCATCACACCAAAACAACCTCTTTTTCTCCATTATCATCATACAATAATTTGGTATCATCTATTCCATACATGCTTATCATAATTCATACTTACATGTCTATATCATGAAATTTCTTATTACTTTAACATTTCATCTTAGATTTCATAACCTATATCTTGTCATAACCTACCTATATTATTATACATAACATGTAACATATCATACTTATACATTAAATTTCATACTTTTCATAACATAATACATAAACTACATACTTAGCCTACTTTCATAGCTTAACATATTCATCATATATACATATGTATTTGTGTAAAAATATAATAAAATCATTTGTCACCAAGCCTAAGGGCCGAACATATATACATGGTGTATATATATATATAAATCATTTTATGCTATATTATATAATATCCAAAACTTATTCATTTTCATATCTTAGCATATTCATTATATATACATATATACTTATAAAATATGATGAAATCATCTTTGTTACTAAGGCCTAAGGGCCGAACATATATGTACATAATATATACATATATAAGTCATTTTGTGATATATTATGTAATATCTAAAACTTATTCATTTTCATAGTTTAACATATTCATCATACATGCATATATATACTTATATAAAATATGGTAAAATCATTTTGTTATTAAGCCTAAAGGCCGAATATATACATATGGAATATATGTATATAAAACATTTTATGATATATTGTATAGTATCTAAAACTTATTCATTTTCATAGTTCAACATATTCATCATATATAAATATATATACTTGTACAAAATATAATGAAATCATTTTGTCATCAAGGCTCTTAATAGCCGAACATATATATATACTATATATACATTTATAAAATCTTTTACTATATTGTGGGTAATACATAAATACTTATTCATTCCCTTTCTTTAAAATATATATTACACATATGTATATATTCATATAGATCCGTATATGCACATACATAGATCTATACACCTATACATATGTATGTATATATATATATAAATATATATACATATATATATATAAACCGTATGTATATATATATATACATCAAAACCGAATGTGTATATATATACATTGATATTCAAAGCCAAATGAGTATATTAATATACCTTTATACATCTACACATACTTATATATGTAGATCTATACACTTATACATATATATATATATATATCAACATACATACTTATAATATGGATATATGTATGCGTACTATATATATAGTGTATATATATGTACTTTGCGTGCGTATATATGTAGTGTATGTATATATACATTTCTACATCTATACTTACTTATATGTAGATCTATACACTTATACATACACATATATATCAACATACTTATTTATATATATATATGCATGCTATATATAGTGTATATATATATATATATTTAATGTGCGTATATATATAGTGTATATATATCTATATATATTTAACACTCAATATAGATCTATACTTTCTTGAAAAGAGAATCTTATACATAATACATGATGATCCAACTTTGATATAAACATAAATACTATGAATTGCAAAGCCATGAAGGATCTAGGAAGAGTACTTGCCTTGGTTCACTTTTCTTACACTTAGATGATGGTTCCTTCACTTTGTTTGGAAGAGAGTTCTTCTTCCTTGCTTCCTTGTATACATGGTTTTTAAGGTTTAAATAAAGGGTTAGTGAGCAACTTATGAAACTAACTATATATGGAAGAATCAAACTTAAACTTCATAAAGTTCTTACCTTGATTGTCTTTGATCCTAGATGCTACACCCTTCTTGAATCTTTCTTAGTTGATGGAGTGTTTGTAGTACTTAATTTGAGTGATGTTGGTGTGAAGAAAGGAGAAGAAAATCTTCTCCTTGTTGAAGCTATAACTTTCGGCCAAGAGGAGGAATAAGGGAGTGTTGGAGTGTTCTTGAGATTTTTCCTTGAAGGTAGTATGAAATTGGTTGGTTGAAGATGCAATTATGTGAGAGGTTAAAGAAGAAATAATACCCTACCTTTCTAAGAGAGGGTGGCCGGCCATGATGGTGGTGAAATGGGGTGGGAGACAACCTTTAGACAAGTATGGGTGTAATGAATGGGTATTATGACAAGATTCCTAAGCATGCTATTTCTTTATGTTAAATATTTAAAGTGTGAGACAAGTTGTCTTCACCTTCTTTTTCATTTTCCTTTTTCTTTTTCTTTCATGTATGTATTTTATTTTCTTTTTATTTAAGGTAGCATAATATTGTTGTGTCATGTATTTCTTTTTGATTTAATTTTACTAATAGTTTAAGTTGTTACTAACTAAGTTAATTTTGAGCTTTTATTATGTGGATTCAAACATTTATGATATATTTGCTAATGAATCGTACACCTATGAGATTAGGTTTACGGTATTAAAGGTTGATACTACATAACGAATTTTCCGGGCTGTAACATTCTCCCCTCCTTATAAAAAGTTTCGTCCTCGAAACTTACGTACCTCATACAAAGAGTTGTGGATATTGTTTCTGCATTTGCTGTTCCGGCTCCCAAGTCGCTTCTTGTTCAGTAGGATTACTCCATTGTACTTCCACAATCCGTATGGGAACTTCTTCATATGTAACGTCATCTTTAATAGTCACGGGTTGCTGCTCCAGTACATGATCCGGGTCGTGTACATATCGTCGTAACTGGGATACGTGAAACACATTATGAACCTGAGATAATGTAGGAGGTAAGGCCAACCGGTATGCAACAGTCCCAACTTTCTCTAGTATCTCATAAGGGCCAATAAATCTAGGGCTCAGTTTCCCTTTAATTCCAAATCTACTCACGCCTTTAGTCGGTGAAACTCGCAAATATACTTTCTCACCTACATCAAACTCAATCGGTCGTCTCTTTGTATCTGCCCAGCTTTTGCTTCGATCTTGTGCAGCCTTCAACCTTTCACGTATCATTTTAATCTTCCCCAATGTCTTTTCTACCAGTTCTGGGCCCATAATGGCTCTCTCGCCAACCTCATCCCAGTACAACGGAGATCGACACTTTCTTCCATATAATACTTCAAACAGTGCCATACCTATAGAACTGTGATAGCTGTTATTGTAAGAGAATTCAATCAACTTCACTGATTTGTCCCAGCTAACCTTGAAATCTAAAGTGCAAGCGCGTAGCATATCTTCCAATGTTTGTATGGTACGTTCTGACTGTCCATCGGTCTGCGGATGGAATGCTGTACTCATCCGGAGTTCGGTACCCATGGCATTTTGGTAAGATTTCCAAAATCGTGAAGTAAAACGTGGATCTCTATCGCACACGATACTGACAGGTGTTCCATGTAGGCTAACTATCTCATTCATATACATACTCACCAGATTTTCTATGGATGTCTGGATTGACATGGATAAGAAATGTGCCGATTTAGTGAGACGATCCACGATCACCCAAATCGCATCATTACCATTACGAGTCTTAGGAAGTCCAGTAACAAAATCCATCGTAATATGCTCCCATTTCCACTCCGGAATCTCTAATGGCTGTAATAGTCCCGCCGGACTCTGATGTTCTGCTTTAACTTGTTGACAAGTATGACATCTCTCCACAAACTCCGCAATGTGACGCTTCATGCCGTTCCACCAATAATTTCTTTTAAGATCCTGATACATCTTTGTTGCTCCCGGATGTATAGATAACCGTGAGTTGTGAGCTTCTGTCATAATCTCTCTTTTAATTCCATAAATGTTTGGCACACACAATCTCCCTTTGAACCAAAGACTGCCATCATTATGTAACTGAAAATCCTTCACCGGTCGTTCTTCAAATTGCTTAACAATGGTCATTAACTCAGAATCATTCTTTTGCGCCTCTTTAATCTTATCAATTAAAGTGGAAGTGATCATTAATTTAGCCAGAATATTTGCAGTTGAGTCAACCACATCCAATCCAAACTCGGCTATCTCTCTCTCTAGAGGCGTCTGCCTAGCATGGCTTGACTTCCTACTCAATGCATCTGCCACTTTATTCGCCTTACCCGGATGATAATGGATAGCGAGATCATAGTCTTTCATCAACTCCAACCATCTTCGCTGCCTCGTGTTTAGTTCTTTTTGGGTGAAAAGATATTTCAAACTCTTGTGATCCGTATAGATTTCGCATCTCTCTCCGTATAAATAATGTCTCCATATTTTAAGCGCAAATACAACTGCCGCTAATTCCAGATCATGAGTAGGATAATTCTGTTCATAGGGTTTCAACTGTCTTGACGCATATGCGATTACTCGTTCTTTCTGCATTAATACACAACCTAGTCCATTCTTCGATGCGTCGCTATATACCACGAATCCCTCTCCTGATATTGGTTGTGCTAATACCGGTGCCAATGTCAATTTCTTCTTTAATTCGGTGAAGCTTTGTTCGCAATCAGAAGTCCAATCATATCGCGTCTTTTTCTGCGTCAATCGAGTTAATGGAACTGCAATCCGTGAGAATCCCTCAACAAACTTCCGATAATAACCTGCCAGTCCTAAGAAACTCCTGACCTCAGTCACATTTGTCGGCCTCGGCCATTCCGTAATAGCCTCAATCTTTTTGGGGTCTACTGAGATACCATCCTTAGACACAACATGACCCAAAAATGCAACACTATGGAGCCAAAATTCGCACTTGCTGAGTTTAGCATATAACTGCTTCCTTTTTAATACATTCAGGGTTATTCTTAGATGTTCTGCATGGGTCTCTTCATCCGGTGAGTATATTAGAATATCATCAATAAATACTACCACGAACTTATCCAACTGATCCCGAAATACTGTGTTCATCAAATCCATGAATGCTGCGGGCGCGTTGGTCAATCCAAATGGCATCACTAAGAACTCATAATGTCCATATCTTGTACGAAAAGCAGTCTTAGCGATATCTTCCGACTTGATCTTTAATTGATGGTAACCAGAGCGAAGGTCAATCTTGCTGAATACTTTAGCTCCCTGTACGAAAAATTATATTGATATTTATAATAGTTATATACTTGTTATGTAATTATTCAAATTACTTACCCTTAATTGATCGAACAAATCGTCGATTCGAGGCAGTGGATATCTATTTTTGATAGTGATCTTATTCAGCTCTCGATAATCGATGCAGAGTCGCATGCTGCCATCTTTCTTCTTAACGAACAACACTGGAGCTCCCCATGGTGATGCACTTGGCCGTATAAACTTCTTATCTATCAATTCTTGCAATTGTGATTTCAATTCCTTTAATTCGGCTGGGGCCATTCTATACGGTGCCTTTGAGATTGGTTCAGCTCCTGGAACGACATTAATCTCAAATTCAATCTCCCTGTCCGGAGGTAAACCTGGTAGATCATCTGGAAATACATCTGTGAACTCCTTGACTACTGGAATACTGTCAATTGATGGGGTCTCGGAATCCTTGCCAAGAGCGTACACAAGGAATCCCTCGCTACCCTTCTTCAGTGATCGAAAAGCTTTTGCTGCTGTCAGATAAATATTCTGTGGTATCTTTTTCATCTTGGAGTTCCCTTGATAAATCACTTCTTCTCGCATTGGATCCTTAATCATAACACGCTTACCACGACAATCAATGTAGGCATGGTGTTTGAATAACCAATCCATGCCTAGAATAAGGTCGAAATCCCCAATCTGTATAGGAATTAGGGTAACTTCGAACTTCTGTCCTCCCATTTCTATCTCGCAATTCTTATATATATGATGTGAAATGATTACTTGATCACCAGCTGCCTGAACGCGATAAGGCGTATCCAGTCTGGTCGGACAACTATCAAGATTCTTAGCAAACCTTTTCGATACAAAGGAATGGCTTGCACCACTATCAAATAATACGTTGGCAGGTATGTTGTTTATTAATATGACACTTGAGGCAGTTCATAATTCAAATATGCAATTCCAAATCAAGCAGATAATATCATAAACTTTTCAAAATGAATAATACCTGTCACCACGTCTGGGGCTTCCAGAACCTCCTCATCTGTCATCACATGTACTCTGGCATTGGCCCTTGGGCCATCTCTCTGCTGAGGTGCGGCCCACTGAGGTCCCTTCCTGGGTTCAGGACAATCTCTGATCATGTGTCCAGTCTTTCCACAATTGAAACATGCTCCAGTCTTCAATAAACAGTCTCCCCTATGTTGTCGCTGACAAGTGGCACACTTAGGTATCGCAGCTACCTGTGGGGGTGGTAGTGGCTTCGGTGGCTGAAAATTTTGTTGTGGTGCCCGTCCACCGTCTCTTTTAGCAGTTTTAGTCCACTTACTGGATTGGCCATCTCCAAACTCTTGGGGCCTTTTGCCTCGGCTGTCAGAATCACGCCTGATGATGTCCCTTTCTACTCGGTAACAAGCATCCAGCAATTCACCAAAATCCTTCGAGTTGGCATTCACAATCCAGGTGCGAATGCGTGGGTTCAGTCCTCTTTCAAACTTAATCATTTTCAGTTGTTCATCTCCCATAATTGCTGGAACATATCTTCCCAATGCGGTAAATCGGTTGGCATAGTCCGCCACTGTCATTCCTGACGTCTGCATTAAAGACTCAAACATCCCTATTTTCTTCAAGGTAACTGATGGTGGAATGTAGAATTTGCGGAACTCTCTCAGAAATCGTTCCCAAGTAACTGGAGCTGGCAAATGCTGTAAATTAGTGGTCCACCATTCATCGGCTTCACCAGTCAGAAAAGGCTTGATAACCTGAGCTTTTATCTCCTCTGGTATTTGAATCAGCTCAAAATTATTCTGTACTTCTTTTAGCCATTTCTCGGCTATGTCAGGGTCAGATCCACCTTCAAAGTTAGGAATACGGGCCTTCTTCAATTCCCCGTAAAAGAAACGAGTACCCTGCTATGGTAGAGGTGGTGGCGGTGGAGGTGTCGCATGATTCTGGTGGCCGTTGTTACCTACCGCCTGTCCTATCTGTACCAAAGCTTGCAGAACAGCCTGCTGAAAATCTCCCTGACCCTGTTGCTGTGGGGGTGGAGGCACCTGTTCAGTGTAAAATGGAACAGATCCTGTCTGCTGGGGTATCTGTGGTGGTGGAGGAGGTAACTGTGCAGGTCTGTTAGCACGCGATCTTCCTCTAGGTCGTGGAGACATCCTATTGAATACAG
Organism: Eustoma russellianum; assembly: GCA_036186865.1. Classification (NCBI taxonomy): domain Eukaryota; kingdom Viridiplantae; phylum Streptophyta; class Magnoliopsida; order Gentianales; family Gentianaceae; genus Eustoma; species Eustoma russellianum. The sequence continues at coordinate 31,751,430 of AP025047.1, forward strand.
CATCATTAGTAATAATTTACAATTGAAATTAATTTGTCTTCCTGACTAATTCAGAATTGCAATTTTTTTTATTTGTGAACTTAATAATCCGAGCAAAACCTTTAAATGTTATTTAACTATCCCTAACTATTCTAAGGATTCTAATCTAGGGATATCACTGTAGCGCCCCGCTCCCGAGCCCTAGCATCGGGAACAGTGCATCCGCTGTATCTCGCTGAGTAGAATACAAAGCGTCGAATCAATTTCCAACATGTCCAAAAGACGTAGAAATTTTTCGCGCGGAAACGAAATACAATAACATAAAACTTTCTTGATAAATAACAATTCCTTAATACAATAATAAACCAAATCCTGACAACAACATAAGCCTGAAAATCTAACAAGGTAATGTCTGGTGAGATCCCAATAAAATAAAGACAAACAGTCGTTGTGTCTTCTGGTATCCTAAGCGCGACCATCAGTCTATCCACTCCTCTGTATCAGCCCCGCCCTCAACAAAGACGTATTCATAAGTCTCTTCCTGCTCATCTGGTGGGGGGGAGAGTAGGGGTGAGTGACTGGGAAATCACTCAGTAGACACCCGCCTCCGAGTAGTACAAGCCAAACATACAATAATGATATAGCACATAGCACATAGAACATAATATCACATAAGCATATGAAAGCGGAAAAGTAATTCACTCCAGATAAAGAATGCGCAACGTCGTGATGCATGTCCTATTATGCATGTCACACGCAACTAGGTCATGTCACACAGAATGCTGATATCTCCACCATGCAATGCATGAACCCGGGTCCTACTGAGTGGCTGCAGGTCGTACACCCCACAGTCACCATGCTGAGTGTGCGTGGCCGCGCCTCCGCACACCATCCTGAGTGTCGTGGCCCCGCCACCGTACACCATCCTGAGCGCCCGTGACCCGTACGTCACGACCCACCATCAATGCAATGCACGTGCCATTAAATGCAAAACACAATCACCTGAGGCCCCTGGCCCATCCTCACCATCCTCCAGCGCTCAAATCTAGGCTCATCTATTCTTCAAATAATGATTTAATGTTGTTTGAGGTTAAAATTATTATTCTATGACTTATATGTATTTTTTGTGCTTTTTCTATATTTTTCCCTATTTTTCCTTAATTTATTTCTATTTATTACCTAATTATCCAAATTAAATAAATTATCATAATTACTGAATTTTAGTGGAAATAATTTAATTTCAGTATTTTATAATTTCTGGAATTTATTTATAATTTTCTGATATTTATTTACATTTTTCTTATAATTATTACTATTTATTTATTTATTTTTTCTTTTATTAACAATAAATAAAGGAAATAACCAAAATAACCAAAGCCCCATTCCAAACTTGGGCTGGCCTTTCCCCAGCCCTGTTTCTCTCCTTGCCAGGCCCGGACTCGCCCAGCGGTCCGGCCTGCTGTCAAAATTTTTTTTTTTAATCGAGTTATT
>AP025047.1:31752909-31830250 GCA_036186865.1 Eustoma russellianum
CCTATTTCCAGTCTATGGGAACCTATTCTAAGGCCAAAACAAATTGAAAATCTCTAAAGATACTAAAGTTTTACTATTTTGATTATCAAAGTTTTCCCTAAAATCAAAACTGATCACGCAATACACAGTGAGCGCATACCACAGTCTCCAACTTTCATGCTTTTCACGGATTAACAATCATGCTATTAAACTCACAATCCAAACAACAAAAACACATAAAATACCACTAGTGCATGCTTGAAATTGCACCAAATGGAGGGGGAAAAGGAACCTACCTGGGTTTGCAGACAATACTACGCGATTGAACCATACCCGGTTGACTTCTCTTCCTTCTCTCTCCTCTCCTTCTTCTCTTTTCTTCTTCCTTTCTTCTTCCCTATTCTCTTCTGTACGTTTCTCTCTCCTCCACCTTTTCCATTTCTTTAATTTCCATCTCTTTTCTTTTATGTTGTTGTTTTCTACCATTTATTCCCCCCCTCCCCGTAGTGCGTGATTTGAGGGGAAGTTACACCCCCTCATTCATGTTTGATTCCAATTTCTTTTTTTTTTGTTCTTATCTTTTTACATTTTAATATTGTTGTTATTTATCTTTTCTCTCTCTTTTGTTTAAACCCCCTTTTTATCTCCACAGCATCTTTTGTAACACATATGTATTCATATTATTATTACTATTTCTTTGTTACCTATCCCCTTTTTTTTGCTACTTTATATTTATATAATAAATATATCTAATATAGAGTTACGAATTACTTGGACGTAAATGATACCATATAGTTAATTTAATTTCGAAATGGTCGTTACACCCACGGCTACGTTAATTTTAAATTAATGTCTTAACGGCTAGTTTCAAAAATTCTCGGGTGTAACATCCTACCCACCTTACAGGAAGTTTCGTCCTCGAAACTTGTCGCACCTTATACGAGGAGGTAGGGGTAGCGCTTTCGCATCTGGTCATCTAGCTCCTGATATTTGCAGTCTACAATTCGACAGGAGCCTCTTCATATGGCGCATCCGGTCTAATTCTTAAAGTTCATGACCCAGGTCTGAAATGTACCTCCTTAGCTAGGAAACCTAGAATACACTGTGCAGTTGGTCAGCGCCGGAGGTATCACCAAACAGTAAGTTAACGAACCAATCCTTTCGGGTACCTCGTAGAGGCCAATGTCCTGAGGCCTTAGCTTATCCTCCAGATTAAAGCGTACAACTCTCTCTTGTAGACGATACTTCCCAGTAAACCTTTTCTCCGACAATATACTCCAGAGGACGCCTCTTCGAATCCGTCCAACTCTTGCTTCTGCCTTGAGCAACGTTTGAACCTGTCACGGATCAACTTCACTTTCTCTTTGGTCTGCTCAAGCAGCCATGGTCTAGTGATAGCGACTCACCTACTTCATCCCAACAGACATGGAATCCCACACTTGCGCCCATAGAGTGCCCTTAATAGTGCCATGCCGATAGTATTATGGTGGCTGTTGTTGTAATAGAACTAGATCATCTTAACCATACCATCCCAGTTCCCTCTAAAGTCCAGAGCGCAAGCCCTCAACATGTCCTCAAGAGTCTGAATCATCCTCTCCGGCTGCCCATCGAGTTGGGGATGAAATGCAGTGCTCAACCGCAGCTCATGAATTCGCAACTGCTATTTGCAGTTTGTAACGTGTATCATGTGTATATTGTTTGCTAGGTGAGCTTTAAGCGGTATACACGTTGTGCGCGTTCATTTTAGTCTTAGTTTATCGCGGTCTCTCCTTTTTTTGTGCTTATGTTAGTCATTAATAAGTTTTTGGTTATATGTACTCTATATTTTTCATACCAGCTTTTCTTATTGTTGTATAAATATCGTTATATATTATGTTGAAGGAAATGCATAATTGCATAATCTTACTATAATGTAAATATATAAAGAATTTATTAGGGTGTTCATGTATGATAATTATTTTTTTTCCGTCGTTCTGTTATTAAATTATCTACAATTTTACTCTATTACTATATTGTCATGCAATACTATGTTGTACCTAACTCGTAATTAGTAGGCTTTACTCCAATGGTGTGCGTTAATGGTTTGTTTTCGAAACCGGTAATGTGTGCCTATTTCGTAACCCATGTCTTATATGAAAAGTATTCGGTATTGTGTTGTTTGTTGTCGTTACCTATTATGATGTTTATTACGGTTTTGTTGTATTAGTTACGTGGCGGTGTCATTAAAATAATTGTGTGTATACTAGTGCACCCTTACTTAGCATCGCTTAGTTACCTTTGTTTCGTATATCTATTTGTATATTGCCTTAAATCGACCTATTTACACTATATCCTTAATGTTGTAACGAATTGTGTTTGTCTATATGCCTCTTTATTGTTGTAGGAGACTGGATATTTTTTTTTGTAGTGGTCATTAGCGTATATAATCCGGACTTATCGTATATCTTCTATACATCCGCTACTCATACATTGTTATTGTATTATATATATCTGTATATATTGTGAGCTATTACCTATTACCTATTATTTCGTCTTTTCAGGTTGGTCGCTTTGTATGTATAGGTATATGTGTATATAAACATTTATTATTTGTCTCTCGTACTCATACCGTTTGAGTTTTATGTGGCGCCAACATTATATGTTTTAATAAGTTGGTTGGTTCTTTACAGTTCATACAGTCATATTGTTGTAAGGGTACACATATTTTTGTAGTTAGTATGTCTTGTGCATATTATTTTTTTTATGTAAGTACGTCACGTCAAGCTGGTAATTTTTTTTTAATATGGTTATTATTATTATTATTATCATTATTATTATTATTATTATTATTATTATTATTATTATTATTATTGCCCTTTTTTGTGACGTTTATTGTTCATGTTGTGCTCGAAATTGGTAAATTTTATTAGGCATAGAGGGGTGGTATGTGATAGTGGGGTAAGCTATTGGTTTTGCAGGTGTGACTGCGATTTTAATATTAACGACTGAAGTTATTTTGTTTATATGTTATGATATGTTATGTGTTTGTTTGTGTCATGCATGAGTGTGGTATATCTTATATTGTGTTTGTGCTCCTGATTTTTTTTTGTGGTATATGTATATAATTTGTTGAATTATGTTGCTGTATATTCATAGATCATTAGGTTACGTGATATCTTTTTTTTTATACTGTGTTATGTCTCTTTGTGTAATTATGTTGTTGGATCTTGTATGTTGATGTTCTTGTACGTGGTTGATATGTGGAAATATGTCGTTAAAGTATGTTGTGTTAATCAGTGCATGTATATATAGTTAATTAGTAACATGGTGTATTATGGTCTTGTGTTTAAGTTTTTTTTTTGTTTTTGTTTTTTTTTGTTGGCTCAGCAAAGTTTGGTTTATATCAGCTGTATACTCGAACTTCGCTTTCTTATGCTTCCATCTGCTCAGGGACACTAGTATTGGCGAAAAATCCTTAAACTGATTCCGTGTAGCAGCTGGCCACACCAAAAAAAAAAAGAAAACTCCTTGCTTCAGTCACCTTGGTCGGTCAAGGATACTCAATGATATCCTTAGTCTTCTTAGGATCCTCTGAGGTCAACTCTTCTGAACTTATGTTACTTAAGAAACCCACGCTTCCGCTGCGCAACTCTGATCATTTATCTCTGACTGACATACCTTTTACTGATGATGAGTCCTTGATATTTGGTCGCCGACGGTTGACTCTGGTATGACATCGCCAGCCTCCCCGAAGTCCACATCAGTCTTCACGTGGATCTGGACACTGATCCTTGCTTCCTTTTATGCTGCTTCTGATTCTGTTGTTATGGTGGTGCCGGTTTCTGCTCAGTGCCCTCTCTCATAAACGTCATGATTGTCGCACTCATACTTGCATGGTTTTCCCGTACATTGACCCAAGTGTTGCATCAATAACGAGCCCCTGGTGGCGGCGGTAACTCTACACTCCTTCGCGATTGTACTTTCGCCACGGTGGTCCTGTGATTTTTTTTTTTGCAGCCATGTCCCATATATCTGCCTCTTCCGTTGGAGGGTCCTTCAAATCATTGAATTACGGATGTCATGTATTTCCATATAGTAGAGTCTCCGATCCAGTGGGGCAGTGGCGGAGACCGTTAGTTCAACTGCTACTGCCGCTATTGCGTCAAAGTGGTGGCCACGGTATCAGCCATTGCCTGAAAAAATGGACCCCTGATTCCGGTGGGCGTTACCACACTATTGCCTCATTTGCCAGATTATTCAAGACACAGCGGTATTTTCTGGATTCCACGCGAGTCTTGCCGAGAATTCAGATTAAACGTGAGTAATCAATGGATTTGAACATTTATGGGGCTCATGCGAAGGTTCAGGGGTTCGACGGTAATTTAATAGAGAAAGCTCACCAACGGCACACACCTCCTTTAACCCGATCGTAACTTAGGTATACTTCATTTATTAGGGTATAATCGTTATTCCTAGGTAAGGATCATAGCTTATGTCTAAGTGATCTAATTAATCCTGCGTTCCCGAGGCAGATCTGAAGCCTCGGCTCTGATACCACCTGTAGCGCCCCGTTCCCGAGCCCTAGCATCGGGAACAGTGCACCCGCCGTATCTCGCTGAGGAGAATACAAAGCGTCGAATCAATTTCCAACATGTCCAAAAGACGTAGAAATTTTTCGCGCGGAAACGAAATACAATAACATAAAACTTTCTTGATAAATAACAATTCCTTAATACAATAATAAACCAAATCCTGACAACAACATAAGCCCGAAAATCTAACAAGGTAATGTCTGGTGAGATCCCAATAAAATAAAGACAAACAGTCGTTGTGTCTTCTGGTATCCTAAGCGCGACCATCAGTCTGTCCACTCCTCTGTATCAGCCCCGCCCTCAACAAAGACGTATTCATAAGTCTCTTCCTGCTCATCTGGTGGGGGGGAGAGTAGGGGTGAGTGACTGGGAAATCACTCAGTAGGCACCCGCCTCCGAGTAGTACAAGCCAAACATACAATAATGATATAGCACATAGCACATAGAACATAATATCACATAAGCATATGAAAGCGGAAAAGTAATTCACTCCAGATAAAGAATGTGCAACGTCGTGATGCATGTCCTATTATGCATGTCACACGCAACTAGGTCGTGTCACACAGAATGCTGATATCTCCACCATGCAATGCATGAACCCGGGTCCTACTGAGTGGCTGCAGGTCGGACACCCCACAGTCACCATCCTGAGTGTGCGTGGCCGCGCCTCCGCACACCATCCAGAGTGTCGTGGCCCCGCCACCGTACACCATCCTGAGCGCCCTTGACCCGTACGTCACGACCCACCATCAATGCAATGCACGTGCCATGAATGCAAAACACAATCGCCTGAGGCCCCTGGCCCATCCTCACCATCCTCCGGCGCTCAAATCTAGGCTCATCTATTCTTCAAATAATGATTTAATGTTGTTTGAGGTTAAAATTATTATTCTATGACTTATATGTATTTATTGTGCTTTTTCTATATTTTTCCCTATTTTTCCTTAATTTATTTCTATTTATTACCTAATTATCCAAATTAAATAAATTATCATAATTACTGAATTTTAGTGGAAATAATTTAATTTCAGCATTTTATAATTTCTGGAATTTATTTATAATTTTCTGATATTTATTTACATTTTTCTTATAATTATTACTATTTATTTATTTATTTTTTCTTTTATTAACAATAAATAAAGGAAATAACCAAAATAACCAAAGCCCCATTCCAAACTTGGGCTGGCCTTTCGCCAGCCCTGTTTCACTCCTTGCCAGGCCCGGACTCGCCCAGCGGTCCGGCCTGCTGTCAAAAATTTTTTTTTAATCGAGTTATTGGGCCGGCTAGTGACTGGCCCGGTCCGTTGGCCATTCGGCCCGGTCCGCCACACAGCCTGACCCTTTTTTTTTAACTGAAGCCTAAATGGGCTGGTCCTGCAGCAGCAGACCGCGGCCCACTAAGGGCAGGCCTGGTCTGCGCGCTGGCAGGCCGGCCCTAACCCCCTTTTTTTTTTAATATTGTGTGTATATCGCGCTGCAATTTCAGCAGGCGCGTGCAGCCCACGCGCTGCCGCTTCGGGCGGCGCGTGTGGCGGTCCGGCGACCGTTTTTCGACCCCGATCTATATCCCCACCTATTTCCAGTCTATGGGAACCTATTCTAAGGCCAAAACAAATTGAAAATCTCTAAAGATACTAAAGTACTATTTTGATTATCAAAGTTTTCCCTAAAATCAAAACTGATCACGCAATACACAGTGAGCGCATACCACAGTCTCCAACTTTCATGCTTTTCACGGATTAACAATCATGCTATTAAACTCACAATCCAAACAACAAAAACACATAAAATACCACTAGAGCATGCTTGAAATTGCACCAAATGGAGGGGGAAAAGGAACCTACCTGGGTTTGCAGACAATACTACGCGATTGAACTATACCCGGTTGACTTCTCTTCCTTCTCTCTCCTCTCCTTCTTCTCTTTTCTTCTTCCTTTCTTCTTCCCTATTCTCTTCTGTACGTTTCTCTCTCCTCCACCTTTTCCATTTCTTTAATTTCCATCTCTTTTCTTTTATGTTGTTGTTTTCTACCATTTATTCCCCCCCTCCACGTAGTGTGTGATTTGAGGGGAAGTTACACCCCCTCATTCACGTTTGATTCCAATTTCTTTTTTTTTGTTCTTATCTTTTTACATTTTAATATTGTTGTTATTTATCTTTTCTCTCTCTTTTGTTTAAACCCCCTTTTTATCTCCACAGCATCTTTTGTAACACATATGTATTCATATTATTATTACTATTTCTTTGTTACCTATCCCCTTTTTTTTGCTACTTTATATTTATATAATAAATATATCCAATATAGAGTTACGAATTACTTGGACGTAAATGATACCATATAGTTAATTTAATTTCGAAATGGTCGTTACACCCACGGCTACGTTAATTTTAAATTAATGTCTTAACGGCTAGTTTCAAAAATTCTCGGGTGTAACAATCACTCTTGGTCCAAGATCACAACTTAAATTCTAGGATCATCACTTAACTTCTAAATGCTTACTTTACTGTTCCCGCCGTGGATCTAGAGCCATGCTCTGATACCAACTGTAGCGCCCCGCCCGAAACCAAAGTTCCGGTTCAGTGCACCCACCATACTCTACTCCATAGAGTACAAAGCGTCGATACCATACATGTGCATGTCAACATGAATTGTAATCGATATAGCGGAAGCATCTTTAAACAAACCCACAACATACATAATGTTATTACAAACCATTCAAATCCACACAACCTCAAATACAGTTTCTCACAAGAACTTTATTACATCAACATAAAATAAAGCTCACACAACAGGTACATCTCTTCAGCCTATATCTTCACTTATGGATACTCTATCTGAGGTTCCTCCTCAATGAACACGGCATCAGGGTCCCTGTTCTCTGAAATGTTAAGAGGCAAGTATGAGCGATAACCACCGTCTTTTAATCGCTCAGCAAGTATTCTTTATAGATACTTCATGTGAATCATACACGGGTTGACAAATAGTGATAAAGTAACAACATATATATAATTACATTTCCATTTACAAATGGCAGCATTATTTAAGAATAAAACAGAACATAAGATTTTATTTCATACCTGAGAGGTCATATCATTCTTCCTCAACATATCCTTAGTACACTTTTCATACTTGAATACTAATTCATCTTACACAAAAGTCATAACTTGCATTCATCACATCTATGTGCCTGATCTTTCCTAATCGTCTTAAGGCATAATGTTCGTACAAATATTCTAATCCTCATCTAAGGGACATGATCATGACATGATGCATAAAACATGGCTTTTCATAAAATGACTTTCCGTAAACATGACTTTTCATAAACATAGCATGATTTTCATAACTTGCATAACATGACATTTTCATAACATGAAGACATAACATTTTCATCGTTGGCTATAGCACTTTTCATAAGAATAATAACGCACGACATACCGAATGATTCCCCATATAGTACATGTACAACATAATATCATGAACATAGGTACATGTACTAATGGTGACGCATTATGACTGAGATCCCGTGTCCCAGACCCGGTGTTACACTCAGCCATAACGTAAACATGGGCCCCTGACATCTACCACTCCGGTCCCGATGTCAGGACAGCGCTACAACATAACATAACATAACATGATCATAACATAACATGGGTCATTGGAATCAATCGTCTCGTGTTCATTATTCTTATGCATATGAACTTTTTAAAACATGAAATGTGACAACATACTTTGCAAATCTTGTTTTCATGCAAGTGAGACTCCATCAAATACGGGTATCTTGTCATGCTACCACTAGTAACATCACTTACTTAATTTTCTTCTACATATCACAACTTAAACAAAAATACCATTCTTGCCTACCCTTCGGTCATCACACCAAAACAGCCTCTTTTTCTCCATTATCATCATACAATAATTTGGTATCATCTATTCCATACATGCTTATCATAATTCATAGTTACATGTCTATATCATGAAATTTCTTATTACTTTAACATTTCATCTTAGATTTCATAACCTATATCTTATCATAACCTACCTATATTATTATACATAACATGTAACATATCATACTTATACATTAAATTTCATACTTTTCATAACATAATACATAAACTACATACTTAGCCTACTTTCATAACTTAACATATTCATCATATACACATATGTATTTGTGTAAAAATATAATAAAATCATTTGTCACCAAGCCTAAGGGCCGAACATATATACATGGTGTATATATATATAAATCATTTTATGCTATATTATATAATATCCAAAACTTATTCATTTTCATATCTTAGCATATTCATTATATATACATATATACTTATAAAATATGATGAAATCATCTTTGTTACTAAGGCGTAAGGGCCGAACATATATGTACATAATATATACATATATAAGTCATTTTGTGATATATTATGTAATATCTAAAACTTATTCATTTTCATAGTTTAACATATTCATCATACATGCATATATATACTTATATAAAATATGGTAAAATCATTTTGTTATTAAGCCTAAAGGCCGAATATATACATATGGAATATATGTATATAAAACATTTTATGATATATTGTATAGTATCTAAAACTTATTCATTTTCATAGTTCAACATATTCATCATATATAAATATATATACTTGTACAAAATATAATGAAATCATTTTGTCATCAAGGCTCTTAATAGCCGAACATATATATATACTATATATACATTTATAAAATATTTTACTATATTGTGGGTAATACATAAATACTTATTCATTCCCTTTCTTTAAAATATATATTACACATATGTATATATTCATATAGATCCGTATATGCACATACATAGATCTATACACCTATACATATGTATGTGTATATATATATATATATATATATATATACATATATATATATATAAGCCGTATGTATATATATATATATACATCAAAACCGAATGTGTATATATATATATATTGATATTCAAAGCCAAATGAGTATATTAATATACCTTTATACATCTACACATACTTATATATGTAGATCTATACACTTATATATATATATATATATCAACATACATACTTATAATATGGATATATGTATGCGTACTATATATATAGTGTATATATATGTACTTTGCGTGCGTATATATGTAGTGTATGTATATATACATTTCTACATCTATACTTACTTATATGTAGATCTATACACTTATACATACATATATATATCAACATACTTATTTATATATATATATGCGTGCTATATATAGTGTATATATATATATATTTAATGTGCGTATATATAGTGTATATATATCTATATATATTTAACACTCAATATAGATCTATACTTTCTTGAAAAGAGAATCTTACACATAATACATGATGATCCAACTTTGATATAAACATAAATACTATGAATTGCAAAGCCATGAAGGATCTAGGAAGAGTACTTGCCTTGGTTCACTTTTCTTACACTTAGATGATGGTTCCTTCACTTTGTTTGGAAGAGAGTTCTTCTCCTTGCTTCCTTGTATACATGGTTTTTAAGGTTTAAATAAAGGGTTAGTGAGCAACTTATGAAACTAACTATATATGGAAGAATCAAACTTAAACTTCATAAAGTTCTTACCTTGATTGTCTTTGATCCTAGATGCTACACCCTTCTTGAATCTTTCTTAGTTGATGGAGTGTTTGTAGTACTTAATTTGAGTGATGTTGGTGTGAAGAAAGGAGAAGAAAATCTTCTCCTTGTTGAAGCTATAACTTTCGGCCAAGAGGAGGAATAAGGGAGTGTTGGAGTGTTCTTGAGATTTTTCCTTGAAGGTAGTATGAAATTGGTTGGTTGAAGATGCAATTATGTGAGAGGTTAAAGAAGAAATAATACCCTACCTTTCTAAGAGAGGGTGGCCGGCCATTATGGTGGTGAAATGGGGTGGGAGACAACCTTTAGACAAGTATGGGTGTAATGAATGGGTATTATGACAAGATTCCTAAGCATGCTATTTCTTTATGTTAAATATTTAAAGTGTGAGACAAGTTGTCTTCACCTTCTTTTTCATTTTCCTTTTTCTTTTTCTTTCATGTATGCATTTTATTTTCTTTTTATTTAAGGTAGCATAATATTGTTGTGTCATGTATTTCTTTTTGATTTAATTTTACTAATAGTTTAAGTTGTTACTAACTAAGTTAATTTTGAGCTTTTATTATGTGTATTCAAACATTTATGATATATTTGCTAATGAATCGTACACCTATGAGATTAGGTTTACGGTATTAAAGGTTGATACTACATAACGAATTTTCCGGGCTGTAACACACTCTTCAAAGTCTTTTATTAAGGTAGGGTTGATTGAACCAAAGATAATATCGTCTACATATATTTGAACTATCAACAAATCATTATCTTTTCTTCTTAGGAATAATGTGTTGTCTATTGTTCCCCTTTGATAATTATTTGCAATAAGAAAGTTTGCAAATTTATCATACCAAGCTCTTGAAGCTTGTTTCAAACCATATAAAGCTTTCTTAAGCTGATAAACATGGTTAGGATTCTTTGGATCTTCGAATCCTTGGGGGTTGTTTGACAAATACCTCTTCTTGGATATATTCATTCAAGAATGCACTCTTGACATCCATTTGGAAGAGCTTAATGTTACCTAGACTTGCAATCGCAAGTAACAATCTAATTGCTTCTAGTCATGCAACGGGTGCAAAGGTTTCTTCATAATCTATTCCTTCTTGTTGATTATAACCTTGTGCAACTAGTCTAGCCTTATTTCTTGTAATGTTTCCTTGTTTGTCCATCTTATTCCTAAACACCCATTTCGTTCCTATTATTGACTTGTTTTCGGGTTTAAGTACTAAGTCCCACACATTGTTCCTAGTGAATTGATTTAATTCCTCATGCATAGCATCTATCCAAGATATATCACCTAAGGCTTCGTTTATGTTCTTATGTTCTAATCGTGAGATTAAGCTATGTCCTTCAAGATGACTTATGTTTCTACATGTTCTCACCCCAACACTTGGATCCCCAATGATTAATACTCTAGGATGCTACCAATTCCTAGATTGACTAGGTTCACCCTCATCTTGTTCAAATGTTCCATTAATGTGAACGTTATCATATGTAATTGGATCATTAATTGTATATTCCAATTGCAAAGTCTCTTAATTTATTTCATCTAAGGGTTCATGCATGCCTTGTTCAGGGGGAGTTGGTTCTAGATGATCAAGTACAGGCTCAAGTAATACATCATCATCAAACATATTTTCAACATTTGTTTCTTGTTTATGTTGATGTTTATCACTAACTTCAAAGCATGCATTTTCATTGAATTTCACTTGTATGGATTCAATTATTTTTCTAGATGTAGGATTATAACACCTATATGCTCTTGAGTTAGTAGAATAACCAACAAATATGCATTCATTAGACTTTCGTTCAAACTTATCTAGATTATCCTTAGTGTTCAGCACAAAACATTTACATCCATATACTTTAAGATAATCTATCTTAGGTTGTCTATTGTTTAGCAATTCATAAGGCGTTTTATTTAATTTCTTTCTAATAGTAAGCCTATTTATAATATAGCATGCACAACTAATAGCTTCAGCCCAAAAATATTTAGGTAATTTATTTTCACAAAGCATTGTTCTAGCAACTTCTTGAATTGTTCTATTTTTACGTTCAACAACTCCATTGAGTTGTGGTGTTCTACGTGGTGAGAATTCATGTTTGATTCCATATAGTTCGCAAAATTTGATTACGTCTTTGTTTTTAAATTCTCCACCTCTATCACTTCTTATCCTTTTAACATTTTCTTCATAAATGTTTTCAAGTTGCTTACTAAGGGTTTCGATTGCTAATGGAGCATCGTCTTTGTCTGTTAAGAACAATGTCCATGTGTAGCGTCAGTAATCATCTACTATAACACACACATAGTAGTGTCCACCTAGACTTCTTCTCCTACTTGGACAAAATAAGTCTAAGTGAAGCAATTCTAGTACATGACTAGTACTCACTTCATGTTTTGGTTTTAAGGTTTCTTTAATGTGTTTTCCCTTAATACATGTTTCACACATTTGAAAATTATCTAAGTCTAACTTAGGCATTCTTCTAATTAAATTCTTCTTAGACAATTTCTTAATAGTTGAAATTCCTATATGACCTAATATTCTATGCCATAAATTTACATCTAAGTCATGTGATATTAGACACTTGACCTTAGCATCTAACATGTTATCTAATGTAAGAGTATAAATATTACCATCTCTATTTCCTTTTAAAACTATTTCTCCTTTTTCATTTATTATATCACAAGAAGTAGGAAGAAAAGAGACATTATAACTACAATCTATAAGTTGTGAAATACTAAGTAAATTATAAGAGAGATTGCTTACTAACAACACATTTCGTATTTGAAATGTGTTAGGGTCCCCGATTGTTCCTTTTCCAACTTGTCCTTTGTTGTTGTCACCGAATGTTACTTTTCCTCCATTCTTGATATGTTCCAATTCGATGAATAGTTTGGGGTTCCCCATCATATGCCTCGAACATCCACTATCTAAAAACCATTTGGTTTTTAGATTCTTTGACTTTGCCTCCTTCTTGCATTCCTTGCGTTTATCCTACAATGGAGAGAAAGTTTTAGGTACCCTTTATTTGGGTCCTTGAATGTTAGGGACACTATTTTTGTTTATATATCCCTTAGGTATCCAAACTTGAACATACCTTTTAGGCACATTTTTTGCATGGTTAAAATAAGAAGGATAAGCATATAGATGATTATTCCACATAAGTGAAGATGCATTGTTATACATGTTGCGCCATGGTTGATTACTACTATGCCTTGGCCGATTTTGGTAGTGTGTATAAGACATGTAATTTGGTTTCTTGAATGGCGCTATGTATGTATGTTCATATGCATTTTTATAAGATTTATATGAGTGTTGTCTATACTTATGTTCATAATAAGTTGTATGCATTTTATTCGGTCTAGTCGCATTTGTATGCATGTAGGCATAATTTATAGGTTGTCTAGATGCAAAGTTTGGCCTAGATGTATGTTTATGCATGTGTATATTGGTGGGTGTGTGTTGTATTTTTGCCTTGATATAAGTAGAAGAAGGTGTAGAAGAATATGTAGCAGGCAAAGTTGATTTTGTATTATATGGCAACTTTGTACTAGATGAAACAAACTTAGTCTTTTTATTTACTTTTTCATTTTCTTCTTTATAGCCTAAGCCGGTTTTATCATTACCATAATTTTGTGATGAGATAAGTGTATCTAACATATTTGCACCCGATTTAAATTGTTCTAACATTTTTTCTAAGTTAAGTTTAGAAGACTTAAGTTGTAATATTTCATGTTCACAACTTTCTAACTTAGACTTTAACATATTATTTTCTATTTTTAACTTTTGTTCATCTTTCCTATATGATTCAATTTTATTCTCTAAAGAATCAAGAGTATTAGTAGACTCTTGTTTAAGAGATTCTAGTTTATCGGAAAATTCTAAGTTGGGCATCTTCAACTTGTCATTTTCTGCAACTAGTTTCTTCTTTTCTTTAGAAAGCCTCTTTCAGTGAGCATGCATTCTTAAGAATTCTTCATACATTTCATCAAATGTCATGTCACTATCAGAATCACTATCAGATGAAGAACATACCTCGTTGGATACGAAGCAGACTTGAGCTTCCTCAGTTTCGGATTCTGAGTCGGATGAGTCGCTCCATGAGCTCACCTTCATTGCTCGTTTCACTTTCCTTGCCTTAGACTCCTTTGATTTTGTGATTTGTGCCTCCTTGTCCTTAGCTTGTTTATTATTGTTTTTGTTATTATTATTTTTCTTCGTGGGACAATCGTATGAAATATGTCCTTTTTGATCGCATTCAAAACACTTTAATTCTTTATTATATCATTTGTTTGTGTTATTCTTCCTAGGTTGAGAAGAAGAAGAAGAAGAAGAATTACGTTGTTTATTCCTATTTGGACGTTTGAAAAACTTTCTAAGTTTTCTAGCTATCAATATCAAGTCATCATCTAATTCAGTATCACTATTACTATCATCGTTACTAGCATGTTTTTCGGTTGTTTAGAAAGCTATTGACTTACCAGATGACTTAGACGATTTAGACTTTCGTTGGTTTAATTTAACCTCGTAAACTTTAAGAGACCCGATCAATTCATCCATTTTAGTGATTGACTTTGTCTCCTCGATTGCCGTCACCTTTGGATCCCATTCAGCAGGAAGGCTTCGTAGCACCTTTTGAACCTTTTCACTGTTAGAAAATGACTTCCCTAACGCTTCAAGGGCATTGAAAATATTAGTAATCCTCAAATCCATATATGTTATGGATTCGTTTGGCAACATTTTGAAAGTCTCTAATTCAGTCATGAGCATGTTTATTTTTGACTCCTTAACACCACTAATACCTTCATGCTTTAATACAAGTGATTTCCACGTGTCGTGTGCGCTTGTGCAATTTGAAACATATCCTGCTTCAGAAGTTGTAAGTCCATTCAAAAGTAATTGCATAGCTTTAGCATTCATGGACATTTTCTTTTTATCATTCGATGACCATTCACTTTTATATTTTTCAACCTGTTGAGTGACTGCACTAACTTGTACAACTTTCATTGGAATGTACGGCCCATCTTCAAATATATACTATAAATCGATGTCTATAGCCATTAAGAATAGCCTCATTCTTAGTTTCCAATGAACAAAATTATTGCCATCAAAAAGAGCAGGGCGTTGTGTAGACATACCTTCCAACTCACCTTTGTGAGAAACAATAGCCATTGTATATACCTTGGATTTGAGACAAGCAGTATATCATGAATTGTTATTTCTTGGCCTTGTATTGTTTGTATGGTGTTGAACCTTGCTTCTTTTGAGTGGTGTTGGTCTGGCTCTAATACCAAATGTTGGACCGTGCACCTGCAATAAATACCACTAGAGGGGGGTGAATAGTGGTTAGCGGAAATTACACTACAACCCTTTGTTAAAATCCCTTTTGAAAACAGAATCTGAGACCACCTCAGATTCAGAACCCCTTTTTGAAAAATTCACAAATAATTGTACACAACTCTAAAAATTATGAAACTTTCCATAATTGAACTTCAATGGGTAAACAAGACTCTATCCACAAATCAGACAAAAATAAGATCGTTTGCCCCTTCAAACAAATAAAAAGATTCAGATGGTCAACCTAGACAGAATTGGACAGAATATTGCTGATTTTGCAAAATGTGTTTCTCTTTGAATATTCAACCAACAAGGTTGATCTTTATATCAAAACACTCCTTAGGATGTGTATATGAAGTCTCAAAAAGACCCTGACCTTAAACAATTCTTGACAAATACAGAATTTAATTTTTCTCAAAACTGGTCAGATTGCAGCCAGATTAGAGCAGTTATCTTGCAAAGACTGAAAGACTAACTTTCCTTTGCTCAAATCAAGTGATTCTTGTTGCAAATGAAATCTAACAGTCTGAAGTATAACTCCACCAAAATTCACGAATTTTGAAAATTTTTAGCTATTTTTTCAAATTGTGAGAAGTTGTGTGAAAACTGCAGTAAAAAACGAGCAAAAACAGAAATAAAGATACAAGAGAAGAACACCGATGATTTATCCTGGTTCGGTCAATGTGACCTACTCCAGCCCCAAGGAACACTTTTTCTTGGATTTTACTCTGAAATGAACACCTTACAACAAGAGCCAAGCTTGATCCTTGGGTTATACACCAACCCTACTCAAGACTTGGATAATCACATTCTAGGCAATACTTAGTTGCAACACCTCTAACACCTATTGATGTAGCCTTATAAGATGGCTAATCAATCTTACAAATCAAGCTCAAGAGGCTTGTAGCTCACCACAATACAACAAGAACACCTTTTGCTACAATGAATAAAACAATAACAACAAGAAGATGAAGATGAAAGCTAGACAATTCAACAAATGCTTGTGAGCTGCAAGTGTGTTTCATCTTCTTCACCATTGCCTCTATTTATAGTGTGATTTGAGCCTTGAAGATAAGAATGCACATGTGTCACCATCTTCATCATCAAGTCCAAATGTCTTCTCATTATTGGTTGGCCTTGTACACTTGGCAAAATAAAACACAATGATTGGTCTACTTTGGCAAGGCCGAAAATTTCAACTAAAAATGACTTAGAATTATCTTTGAGAATGTGAAGATAAAAGCAAGGGACAATACTCCACTATCCCCTCAACTTCTTGGCACAAGAATAGGCATGTGGGCTTGAAGAATTCAAACAAAATTCAGCTTCAATATTCCATCAAGTAGCCGTTGGTCATCTAGCATATTTTCAAAAATGAACTTTGATTTTCCTTATTAAAAATAAGAAAGGATAATACCACCAAATTATCCTCAACTCCAAGCACAAGAATAGGTCATGTGAAGACTCCATTTTGACCAACAAATCTGCTGAATTTAGCTTGTAGCCGTTGACTAAAAATTTGAAAATCCTAGTTGGCAATTTTTGCCAACTAGCTCCTTTTTGGTTGGTCCACTTGTCTCCAACTCACAAAATGAATACACCATCATATACATCTGAATATACACGTTTTTCAACATATATATATGTGTAGCAACTCAGATTTTTGAAGAAGAAATAAATAGATAACAGTTGACAAGATTATGTCAACGTGTAACACCGAAATTCCCCAATATTTTTTCTTATATGTCAAAAACATTTCCACACCTTTGACACCTTTAATGTCTCTGAATAATGATGATAAATATTCTCTTATAACATATATAAGAGGGTCTTCAAGAAAAAATAGAATGTAACATCTCAAATCGTCACATATCCAGCTATAGTCAATAATATCATCATGTGAGAGAAAAAGATATAAGATTACCATATTATCTTCAAAATAATAATAGCACACCTCCAGAATGAAGATAATAATATGATCAACAGATTCCTTGAGTGAAAATACCAAAAATACCCTTGAGGGTGAAATGACCAAAATACCCCTGGTATGATAAAACCTCAGAAATGCCCCTGATGGTCAAAAATAATCACAATACCACCTTTGTCATGATAACCAAGATAATAATATGCTGTTTCTACAAAACTAAAAATACCAATTTTGCCCTTTTTGGTAAATTGTATAAACTTCCGAGGCACGTTAGTCACAAGGCAATAGTAATCACCAAAAACACATAATAAGCACATAATGAGCATGTATAATTCATGTACAAATGAAAACAACCAATTTATCACATTTTAGAAAAGTATTCCTAAAAACCCTAGACATCGATCGATCGAAGTACCCCAGCTTCAGAGATTGATGTCTCACATAAAGTTTCAGAGTTTGCCTCTGACCTACATCGATGGATCGAAGTGAGGGTTCGATGTACATCGATCGATCGATGTGTCTCAAGTTTAGAGATCGATGTCTCACATAAAGGTCTTAAACTTTTCTGCCTTACATAGATCGATCGATGTGAGAGATCTATGTACATAGATCGATCGATGTGCAACAACCTGAGAGATTGATGTCTCGATGTGAGAGATCTATGTACATAGATCGATCGATGTGCAACAACCTGAGAGATCGATGTCAACTTTTTCAACTTTTTTAACTTTTAATCACATATAACACTATGTGTGACATTTTTAATTATTCACCACTTAAATTCATGACTTTGAAAATTATCCAAACATATTTCTCAACACAATTGTGGTTGTGGTATCACCGTTTGAGCCACCATTCCTTTGGTTATCTCAAAAGTCTGTTTCCTAGTTTATTTACTAGTCAGGTTAATACTTTGTCTTGTCAAACGTGCATCCATGCCAAACAGCAAAAAAGTACTTTTCAGCCAAATAATACTCGTGTTGATTGTTTTTTTTTCTTGTTCACTCTGATGTTTGGGAACCATCCCCTGTACATACACCATAGGGTTTTCAATATTTTGTTACGTTTGTAGAGGGTTTTTCTCGTATGGCAGGATCTACTTCTTAAAACATAAAACATAGGTCGATAACCGATTTCCTGACTTCATTCAAATGATCCAAACTCAATATGACACAAATATTCGAATCCTCTTGTCCGACAATGGGGGATATATGTCTCAAAATCTTTAGCATTTCATCCAAGAGAATGGCATAGTTCACCAAACCTCTTGTCCCGGTGCTCCCCAACAAAATGTAGCAAAGTAGAAAAACAGAATACTTATCGAAATGACACGTGGAATGCTCCTTGAGTCCCATGTACCTACTTATTTTTGGCCTAAAGCCGTAGCTACCTCCGCATACCTTCTAAATCGCCTGCTCACAAAAATTCTTCACCAGCAAACACCACCACAAACATTATCTACTCAACTCAGGATTCCATCCATATTAACTCTTCCTTCTCTACTCGGTCTTTATACACACTACAAAGGATGAACGCATTAAATTTGACCCTTGAGCCAAAAAATGTGTCTTTGCAGAGTATGCTATTCATCAAAAAAGATACTGGTGTTATAATTCCAAAACTCATTGTATTCATGTCACCATAGACTGTATTTTCTTTGAGACATTATTTTTACGATTCCCAGTCTCCGGCCCAGAGGGAGTACGATCAGGTGAGGTGTACAGTTCAACTGGTTACATAACTACAGGTTGCTAGAGACTGTCAAACAATGTCAAGTAGATGGCGTCACTGAGCAGACCCAGACAACGTAGGAAGGGCAGACTTATCATGACCATCTCATGAACCTCCTTTGGTGAGTGCTCCTCAAGAGGTAAGTGAAGTACATACAGTGTTTGAAGATTTTTCTCTTAATGTTGCGTCTGAGCCACATGTATGGAGACTTCCTCCTAGGGCAAAAAGAGGGCCACCACCACGAAGGTACTCACTAGAACGTGTTACCAGGGCTTCGAGGTATCCGGTATATTTGCCACAGGGGATGTGCTACCCCAAGGAAAAACACCCATGGGATGCCGGTGGTTCTTTACAATCAAATATAGGGCGGATGGAAAGTTGAGCGATACAAGGCAGGAATGTTAGCGAAAGGGCATACTCATACATACGGGATTGACAATTTGATACTTTTTCTCTAGTTGTAAAGATTTATACAATTAGGGTGTTATTCTCTAAAGTTGTAAATCAAGAATAGCCCCTAAAATAGTTCAATGCAAAAAGCGCACTCTCACATGGTGAATTAAAGGAGGAAGTTTATATGTAAGTTCCACCAGCCATCTTAGACAAGTTTGAGGAAAATGAGGTTTGCAAGCTTAAGAGAGCTCTCTATGGACTAAAGCAGTCTCCATGCGCATAGTTTGGGAGGTTCACGTCCGTCATGAAGCAAAGTGGATACAGTCAGAGTAATGCTGATTATACCTTGTCCCTCAAATGACAAGGGAAGTTAATAACGTGTCTGATTATCTATGTGGATGATACGATTATTACCGAGAGTGGTCAGGAAGAAATGTTAGGACTTCAGAAGAGATTATTTGCCAAATTTGAAATGAAAGATTTTGGGAGATCTGCGATACTTCATCGAGATAGAAGTACTCCGATCAAGCGAAAGAATCTTTATATCGCAGAAGATATATGTACTGGATTTACTAGCAGAGGTAGGGATGCTAGAGTCCAAGCGAGTAATGTTCTGATTGCAACAAATCTGAGGCTAAGAATTACCGATGAAGCAGCACTAGTAGACCATGAGAAATATCAAAAATTAGTCGGAAAGCTAATTTATCTGCCTTATACACGATCAGATATTAACCATGGTATTGGAGTAGTGAGTCAGTTCATCCATAAGCCTCAGGAGGAACATTGGCAAGCTGCGTTGCGTATTGTACGGTATCTAAAAGGGACTCTAGGGCGTGGGATACTCTTCAGAAAGCATGATCATCTGAATGTGGAAGTCTACACTTATGCGGTTGGGTAGGTAATCCGAGCAATAGAAGTTCTACGTCAGAGTAGTTTTTGCTAGTCAAAGGCAACATGGTC
Organism: Eustoma russellianum; assembly: GCA_036186865.1. NCBI lineage: Eukaryota > Viridiplantae > Streptophyta > Magnoliopsida > Gentianales > Gentianaceae > Eustoma > Eustoma russellianum. The sequence goes on from AP025047.1 coordinate 31,773,451, forward strand.
ATATGAAGAAGTAAGAAACAGAAGGTAGTTGCACTATCAAGTGCAGAAGCGGAGTTCAGAGGAACCACCAAAGGAGTGATGAAAGTATTATGGTTGAGAAAGCTGCTAAGTGAGTTGGGTTTCCCTCAAAAGTTCCCGGCTCAACTTAAATGTGATAAGGTTGCAATAAGTATTTCTGAAAATCCTCTGGAACATGATTGAACCAAGCATGTCAAAATAAACAGACACTTCATCAAAGAGAAACTCGAGGATGGTACAATAGAAATTCCGTTTGTATGCTCAGAAGATCAGCTAACTGACATACCTAACAAAGCGGTAGCATGGAATGTGATTGAATGCAGACTTGGCAAGTTAAACATTACAGGTCCCAATATTCAACTTGAGGGAGAGTGATAGAAAGATAGGATGGAAAAAGGTAAGGAACAAAATTGAAGATGTGATTAGATCATGATAAAAATCAGATCACATCTAATCTTATAATATCCTTATATTAATCAAACTTACCATAGAGTAAAATAAGAACTATAAGTAGGACTCCTTGTAATACTTGATAGTCAATGAAAATGCAAGTTTTTCACTACAAATACTTTTCTACAGTAACCATCTATTCTAATGAAATTATATCTCTACCACTATGTTAATAATCATGATTAATATTATTTGTACCTCCACAAAAGTACTGCACACAACAAAAATGGATAAAAGAATACTCACACAAAAAGAGAATAATCCGAGGAAGATTGCTGAAAAAACCATGGGCACGTGAGGCGTAAGGCAGATGTAAGTTTAGCAAACCAACAATGAGGTTCTTGACTTAAATCATAAAAAGACTTACACAAATTGATGCGCGGATGTCACGCCTCGTACGGATCGTCTCCTTTAACACTTGGATCCTTAACGGTTGTAGGCAAGAGTTTAACTCCCTCCTAGCCGTTGATCACCAAGGTTTTTGTTTGAGCCCTCCTCCTTCAAAAGTTACCCGTTTCCCAAGCAAGTTTGCACCCTCTTGGACGGCCACACCTTTGATTTTGGATATCCCCCACAAGGTTGCTCACTCCTTGATTGGATTCTAACTTTGATCTTCAAAGAAACAAAGAAAACACTCAACTTGTTCTTAAGAAGAATCAAAAAGAAACAAAACTCACAAGTGTTTATGAAGAGAAAATAGGCTAATTTTGCCCAAGAAATTCTTATGAATCAAATTTCCAGCTTTCTTACCCTCTTTTGGACGTGCATGACTCCTATAAATAGGGCCAAGAAGAACAAAAAAAGTCTAGTCTACAAAGCTAAAGAAAAGGCTAGTCAAAAGGCTACAAAAAAGGCTAAAAATGTGTAATCTGTTGACAAACGGTTTGACCCCTTCTAGAAGCAGATTCTGGTCTTTGTTACTTCTTGAGAATTGTAGATCACGTTTTAAAATTGAATTTGGGCTTTTGAATCACCTCATTTGGATATGGGATGAGTTAGATATGGCCCTCCAAAGTTTGGGTGTCCTGAATGCTTTCTGTACGGGCTCCTGAAAACTTGTATGAATGGTGGCCTGTTTTTGGATCACTTGCAGCTCGAATTAGTCCTTGACTCCTCTTAGAGAATTGTAGTAAATTGAGTGTAGAAAATAAACATATGCAGTTCTCTGAATTTGGCCCATCCATTAAAGAGATAAGTCCATGTTACTAAACATGTGTTACAGAATTCGGCAGAAACAATACTTGAACTTCATTGCTGTTTTTGGCCATTATAACGACAGATCTTGGAAATGTGCGAAACATGAATGTGCTAGGTCTTTGTCTTGTGTTTCCAACGAAACTTGAATCACTTGATTTGCCCTTGTGGTTGAAGAGATACGCCTGTTTTACAAAAACTTGTTCTGTCAGAAAATTACATTCTGAAATGGGCTTGCTTCTCTTCAACTCATTTGGTCTTCAAACGTCTCCAGCAACCTTACAAGTCCTTAAAATAATTATAATAAATATAGAAACATAATAAACAACCCTAAAGGCCTAACAAGCTAAAAGACTCAAGGTTTGGTCATGCAAGACCGAAAGAACAACATTTACAAACAAGAAACTTTAAGCAAACGACTCAATGAATGAAAGAAATAATACGAACGACTCATATATGTTGCAACACATAAAAACTCAAAGATTGGGCTCAAGTAAGTGAACCCAACAACACTCTTTGTTTACAGGCTCGTCTTGCACATGTCTGAACAAGAATGCATCAACTGCTTGGCTCAAACTCTTTGTCATACTTCTTGTCTCTTGTCCTCGACTTGCCTCATCTTTGTTGCCGCTTGGCACCTGTACCTCATCATTCCCCCGCTCCTCAAAAGGATTCGACCTCGAATCTAAAGCATCACTAAAAGGAGATAGATCAGAAACATTAAAAGTATTTGAGACAGAACCATACTTACCTTGCGGGAGGTCAATGATGTAGGCATTGTCATTGATCCTCTCAAGCACCTTGAAAGGACCATCACCTCTTGGCATCAATTTGGATTTCCTTTCATTAGGAAACCGCTCTTTACGCAAGTGCAACCATACTAAGTCGCCTGGCTCAAAGACAACTCTCTTCCTTCCTTTGTTGGCTTGCTTAGCATACTGCTTGTTCTTCTTTTCAATTTGTAGTCTCACTTTGGCATGTAACTTCTTCACCAATTCAGCTTTTGCCTTACCATCTAGGTTTAATTTTTCATTTGTAGGTATAGGCAATAAATCAAGTGGGGAAAGGGGATTGAAGCCATAAACAATTTCAAAAGGAGAATACAAAGTACCACTATGCACACTCCTATTATATGCAAACTCAATATGTGGCACACAATCTTCCCAATTCTTTAAGTTCTTCTGAATTAGAGAACGTAAAAGTTGAGACAACGTCCTATTTACTACTTCGGTTTGACCGTCAGTCTGTGGATGAGCAGTAGTAGAAAATAAGAGCGTAGTACCCAACTTACCCCAAAGGACATGCCAAAAGTGACTCAAAAATTTTGTATCCCTATCACTAACAATAGTTCTAGGCATACCATGCAAACGAACAACTTCCTTAAAGAACAAGTCAGCAACATGGGATGCATCATCAACTTTTCTGCATGATATGAAGTGAGCCATCTTAGAGAAACGATCCACAACAACAAAAATACTATCCTTACCCGTCTTTGATCTAGGCAGTCCTAGAACGAAATCCATACTAACATCAACCCAAGGTGAAAGGGGTACGGGTAGTGGATGATATAAACCATGTGGATGCAATTTAGACTTTGCTTGCTTACACGTAATGCAATGAGCACAAATCTTTTCTACATCTGCACGCATGTGGGGCCAAAAAAAATGCTCACGCAATGCCTCAAAAGTCTTAAAGACACCAAAGTGACCCATAAGGCCGCCTCCATGTGCCTCCTTAACAAGTAATTCACGCAAAGATGATTGTGGTATGCACAACTTACCTTCCTTAAACAAGAATCCATCATGAATGTAGAACTTACCAAAAGATGATTTAGCACATGCTGCATAGATAGAATGAAAATCATGATCACTAGCATATAACTCCTTAATTAGTTCAAATCCAAGCAAACGAGAAGACAATGTAGTAATCAAGGAATATCTCCTAGACAATGCATCAGCTACTACGTTATCTTTTCCTTGCTTATATTTAATCACATAAGGAAATTGTTCAATGAATTCCACCCACTTAGCATGTCTTTTATTCAACTTACCTTGGCCTTTAAGATACTTAAGAGATTCATGATCCGTGTGAATCACAAATTCCTTAGGTTGCAAGTAATGCTGCCAAGTTTGCAAAGATCTTACCAATGCATACAACTCTTTATCATATGTAGAATAATTCAATTGAGGACCTTTTAATTTCTCACTGAAGTATGCAATGGGACGTTTAGCTTGTGTTAACACGGCTCCAATTCCTATGCCACTAGCATCACATTCAATCTCAAATGTTTCTTCAAAGCTTGGTAGTTTAAGAATAGGTGCTGTCGTTAATCTTCTTTTAAGCTCATTAAACGCCAATTGTTGTGCCTCCCCCCAATGAAATCCAACATCTTTCTTTACAATCTCATTTAAAGGGGCAGCAATAGATGAAAAATCCTTAACAAACCGCCTATAAAAGCTGGCTAAGCCATGAAAACTTCTAACTTCACCAACTGTTTTAGGGATAGGCCACTCAAGGATTGATTTCACCTTTTCTTGGTCCATTTCAATGCCATTTTCACTAACAACATATCCTAAGAATATCACTTTTTCCAAGCAAAAGGAACACTTTTTAAAATTAGCATATAGTTGTTCTTTCTGTAAAGTCTCAAAAACAGCTCTTAAGTGTCCTATATGTTCATGCAATGTCTTAGAATATATCAAGATATCATCGAAATAGACAACAACAAACTTCCCAATGAATGCACGTAAGACTTCGTTCATTAACCTCATGAATGTACTAGGTGCATTAGTTAAACCAAAAGGCATTACTAACCACTCATACAAACCAAACTTAGTCTTAAATGCAGTCTTCCATTCATCTCCCTCTTTGATGCGCACTTGAAAGTACCCACTTTTCAAATCAATTTTAGTAAAGTATTTAGCTCCATGCAATTCGTCTAACATGTCATCGAGTCTAGGAATAGGGTACCGATACTTTACCGTGATCTTATTAATAGCGCGACAATCAATGCACATTCTCCATGAGCCATCCTTTTTGGGCACGACAATCACTGGTACAGCACATGGGCTCATGCTCTCCCTCACCTTGCCCTTGGCAGTAGCTCCTCTACTTGGCGTTGGATCTCCTTTGTCTCCTCGGGATTCGCCCTATAGGCTGGTCTGTTAGGCAATGTAGCACCGGGTATGAAATCAATTTGGTGCTCTATCCCGCGCAAAGGTGGCAATCCAGCAGGTTCCTCCTCAGGAAACAAATCTGAAAACTCTTCAAGCAAAGATACAACTCCACTAGGCAATGTAGATGGTAAGTCACTTACAGAAAACAATGATTCTTTGTAAAGCATCATATAAACAGTCTTTCGATCATATAAAGCATGTGAAACCTCAGAATGACTAGCAAAGAATGCATGCTTCTTTTCTTGCTTGATTAAGTTTTTCTTCGCCGAAGATTCAGCCTTGGCCGAACCCTCTTTTGTTGTCCCCTCCTTGGCCAAGCCCTTACGGGAATCGAGCCAAGTCTTTTCTTGCTTGAGGCTTTCAAGAAACTTCTTTTCAGCCTCTCTTTCAGTAGGATCTGAACGCTTTTGCGCAAGGCGTTTTTGATCCTCATAGACTTTGTGCGGGGGCAATGCACGCAATCTATACGTCTTATTATCTATCTTAAATGAATATGTATTAAGGTAACCATCATGAATGACTCTTCTATCAAATTGCCATGGTCGTCCCAAGAGAATATGACTAGCATGCATGGGTGCAACGTCACAAAGTATGTCATCCTTATAATTACCTATGGACAATGAAACCAAAACTTGCTTACTCACTTTAATTTCACCACAGTCATTAAGCCATGTCAAACTATAAGGTCGCGGATGTTTAGTCATGGGTAAGTCAAGTTTCCGAACTAATTCTGCACTAGCAACATTAGTACAAGATCCTGCATCTACAATCATGGTGCACACTTTTCCTTTTATCATGCAATGTGTATGTAATATGTTCTCCCTCTCTTGTTCATGCTCATCTACTTTAGTTTGTGTGTTAAGTGATCTCTTAACAACTAAAAGCTCACTAGATGCAAGTTCTTCCTCAATAGTGCATTCCTCAACCACATTCTCTTCTACTCCCTCGTCAACATGCTCTTCCTCTTCATGCTCAGAATCAGAATAATACTCTCCACTCTCCTCTATGTACATGATACGTTTAACATTAGGACATTCAGATGCAATATGACCTAAACCCTGACATCTAAAGCATTTAATGTCCCTAGATCTGCTAGAAGAGTTAGAAGATTTACCTTGAGGTTGTTCACTAACCTTTTGTTTGCCTTTGTCGATTCGGGAGGGAGCTTGTGGTGTACGACCTTGCTGCTGAGGTGGACGGTGTAGTGGCTGCTGCACACGGCTTTGAAATGGTGGTGGTGGACTGTGTGGAGCTTGGCTTGACCGTCTAAACAGTGGATTCTGTCGTGTGCTAAACCTGTTCATGGGTTGGGTAGAGGGCCGAATATACCTTATGTTGAAGGCCTCCTCAACTGTCTTTCCACCTTTTCTGCCAAGTGTACCATCGATGCTAAGGTTGCACAAGATTGCAACTCCACAGGAAGGGCAATTTCTTTGTTCAGTCCTTCTAAAAACCGTGCCATGGTAGCATCTTCTCTTTCATCAATCTGTGCTCTCATCATCAACAACTCCATTTCTTTATAGTATTCATCAACAGTTCTATTTCCCTGCTTGAGTTGGCTTAGTCTTTGAATCATAGTTCTTTCATAAAATTGAGGCACAAACCTTTTTCTCATTTCTCTTTTCATCTCCTCCCATGTTTGAATGGGACCTTCTCCACTCCTTCTTCTTGAACTTAACATTTGATCCCACCAAAGAAGTGCATATTCTGTAAACTCAATGGCTGCAAAACGCACTTTACTTAGTTCAGAAAAGGAAGTACAAGAGTAAATGAGTTCTACCTTTCTTTCCCATTCGAGGTATGCTTCAGGATCACTTCGCCCCTGAAATGGAGGAATGTTCATCTTGATCTTATGGGAATCATCATCATGCTGATTGTGCCTAGGATAGTACCCACGATTAGGAACATCATAGTCACGGTTTTGACGTTGAAAGTTACGAGTTTCAACATCAAACGGTTCCTCATAATCTCTTCCCCGTTGACCATCATGGATATGTGGATCATCCTCAGGATACCTCTCTTCTAATGGTGGCATGTACACTGGGGCGTGTTGTAGGCCTCCTCTGTCTCGTCCTCTTTGTCCCATCATTTGACCACGAATGGCTTGCCGTGGTGGATCAACTGGAATACGACTTGGACCCTCAAATTGGGTAGCCATGTTTCGAATCATGGAGCCATTTCCTTTGATGGTTCCTGGTTGAGATGTTTGGTGGCGGGGGTTAGATCTGTCAGCCTCCAGTAGGTCTAACCTCTCGGTAATCCTTCTAAGCATTCCAAGTACATTCTCTTCCGTCACGGAATTCCTCATATCCTCCAAAGGTGGGGGAGTATTGGAATTTTTAAACGGTGTCTCATCCATCTAAACCTGAAAAAAAAAATTAAAAGAACACAAAGAAAAAAAAAAGGAAAACTAACACAAAGAGTAAAGAAGATTTGGTACGTTAGTGCAAAGAGAATTTCAACTTGTGCTTGTCCTTTCTTACTCGTATTTTTGACACTCAAGGCTTTTACCTCCCCTCTTTAAGTCCTTTCAAGCCCTTACAAGCCTTTTACCTCTCTTTTCTTGTGCCTCTAATCCAATCGTGGGCTAGAAGCAACCAAGACGAGCAACAATGTGGAGGTCTTCAGCAGCTTGTACAATCTTCAAAAACGGGGTTAGTATCACCGAAGTAAGAATAGATACCGAGCAAAGGACACAAAACACACTTGGACAAACTCTAAGATTCAAGAAAATTATGAAACCAAATGTGATGTAAAGGGCTGAGACAATGAATTGCTAAGGGGTTGCCTTGGGCAATCCTTAACCACACTTAGACTCAATGCACTTAATCACACGTATGCAATGTCCAAGATGCATAAAGGAAGAAGTGTCCGAAGTTGTATATAAAAGGGTGTTTTCTTTTGGTCGCAGGTGTTGTAGGATGTTTTTGTGTTTTGATTGTACAAGGAGACCGTTTTAAGCAATTCAAATAGCCTCTTTTGAATAATGGCTATTTTGTGTTCCTCTTTTTTTTGTAATGCTCCTTTTTTTTGATGTTCTCTTTTTTTGGGGGGCTGAAATACAAGAAACTCAAAGTAACCAAAGGATTTATCAAAGAACACAACAACCTTCTTGCTCTAATTTTTTTTGTTCTAAGGCGAATGTTATACAAAAGGATGTTTAAAGATGTTCTTGTGAAAAGAGACTCAATTTTTTTGTAGTGTAAGGATTGTATGAGTATGGATCACTTGTATGCATCAATAAACACAACATACAATGCAAGTAAGATGCATAAACCCAAGCATGACTAAGAGCTTCAAATAGCAACAAGATTTAAAGTTAACAATGGTAGCTTTTTAGGCTAGTAGAAGCAATATAAGTGTGGCTGAAATGAAAGCTCTCTATGCAACGATCCTAATACCCAAGTATGTATTCAAGCAAGAGTAGATACAAGACAAAGTAACCCAAATGAAAATAGTTGTGAACAACAACAAAGATGCAATCTTTTGAATATTTTAAGATGTTTTAAAGATTGTCCTTGTCCTTGTATAGGGTCCTTGTCAAGGTATTTCTAATATGTCACGTTCCTCTGTCAAAATGTCCAAGGAATTCGGTATTTGGTCCTGTCCAATTTGTCCAAATTGTCCAATATAGTCCAATAGGTCCAAAGTGTCCAATAGGTCCAATATGTCAAATAGGTACAAAGTGTCCAACAGTCCAATATGTCAAGGAAATTTCGGTCCTTTGTTCAATATGTCAAGGTATTGATATTGTCAAGTCCAGAAAGGTAGGTTGTTATTATATTTTTTTGATAAAATATCAAGTTGGATGAAAGTTTTAAGGCTGATTTTTTTTTTGGAACGGGATTTTTTTTTGAATGACACAAAAATGAAGACAAAAAAAAGAAGACACGAAATGAATGATAGATTAAAGGAGAACCTTTGCTCTGATACCAAACTGATGCGCGGATGTCACGCCTCGTACGGATCGTCTCCTTTAACACTTGGATCCTTAACGGTTGTAGGCAAGAGTTTAACTCCCTCCTAGCCGTTGATCACCAAGGTTTTTGTTTGAGCTCTCCTCCTTCAAAAGTTACCCGTTTCCCAAGCAAGTTTGCACCCTCTTGGACGGCCACACCTTTGATTTTGGATATCCCCCACAAGGTTGCTCACTCCTTGATTGGATTCTAACTTTGACTTTCAAAGAAACAAAGAAAACACTCAACTTGTTCTTAAGAAGAATCAAAAAGAAACAAAACTCACAAGTGTTTATGAAGAGAAAATAGGCTAATTTTGCCCAAGAAATTCTTATGAATCAAATTTCCAGCTTTCTTACCCTCTTTTGGACGTGCATGACTCCTATAAATAGGGCCAAGAAGAACAAAAAAAGTCTAGTCTACAAAGCTAAAGAAAAGGCTAGTCAAAAGGCTACAAAAAAGGCTAAAAATGTGTAATCTGTTGACAAACGGTTTGACCCCTTCTAGAAGCAGATTCTGGTCTTTGTTACTTCTTGAGAATTGTAGATCACGTTTTAAAATTGAATTTGGGCTTTTGAATCACCTCATTTGGATATGGGATGAGTTAGATATGGCCCTCCAAAGTTTGGGTGTCCTGAATGCTTTCTGTACGGGCTCCTGAAAACTTGTATGAATGGTGGCCTGTTTTTGGATCACTTGCAGCTCGAATTAGTCCTTGACTCCTCTTAGAGAATTGTAGTAAATTGAGTGTAGAAAATAAACATATGCAGTTCTCTGAATTTGGCCCATCCATTAAAGAGATAAGTCCATGTTACTAAACATGTGTCACAGAATTCGGCAGAAACAATACTTGAATTTCATTGCTGTTTTTGGCCATTATAACGACAGATCTTGGAAATGTGCAAAACATGAATGTGCTAGGTCTTTGTCTTGTGTTTCCAACGAAACTTAAATCACTTGATTTGCCCTTGTGGTTGAAGAGATACGTCTGTTTTACGAAAACTTGTTCTGCCAGAAAATTACATTCTGAAATGGGCTTGCTTCTCTTCAACTCCTTTGGTCTTCAAACGTCTCCAGCAACCTTACAAGTCCTTAAAATAATTATAATAAATATAGAAACATAATAAACAACCCTAAAGGCCTAACAAGCTAAAAGACTCAAGGTTTGGTCATGCAAGACCGAAAGAACAACCTTTACAAACAAGAAACTTTAAGCAAACGACTCAATGAATGAAAGAAATAATACGAACGACTCATATATGTTACAACACATAAAAACTCAAAGATTGGGCTCAAGTAAGTGAACCCAACAACACTCTTTGTTTACAGGCTCGTCTTGCACATGTCTGAACAAGAATGCATCAACTGCTTGGCTCAAACTCTTTGTCATACTTCTTGTCTCTTGTCCTCGACTTGTCTCGTCTTTGTTGCCGCTTGGCACCTGTACCTCATCACAAATTCCACATTTGGCCGTTAGTGGAAGGAGAGAAACCTATAGGTAATTTAATAAACATCTTCGTAACGATCAGCATATAAAAAACATTGTCAACATGTAGTTTCCAGTTTTAAAAGTGGCAAGACCTAAAAAGAGACGAACAATGACCATAATAACATTCGGTTTTTGTATAATCCAAGCGTTCCACTTGATGACTTCTCACAACAACAAAATGCTGTTTATATCGCACAACAGAACAATCAGCATAACTGTAGCGCCCCGTCCTAGGCTACGTCTACGGAATGGTTTGTCTTCTGTACTCTGCTACGAGAAATACAAGGCGTCAATATCATTCATAAACACGTCTCATAACGACATAGATTGGTATAGCAGAAGCATAAAAACTTAAACATAAAAGGTTCAACATACAACATCATCTGAAATAGCATACACAATAGTTCAACAACTCCAGGAGTCCATAATACAAAACATCAATCATAAGGTAAAGTCATCATCATGAGGCCTACATCGCTTGCTCACTGGTCATCTCCTCTCGGCACGTCCTCGATGTTCATTATGTGTCCTTAACTTTCTTTTAAAAATATGATTTTGATAACATGACATCAAAAACGTAGTCTTTATTTTAAAACATCATACTTGATGCACATGTAACTTTTCATAATTCGTAAACTTGAAATCATCGGTTTTTCTTTATGATGCAAAATACATTAATCATGGATTCATTTATTTGTTAGGTGTCTGTTTAGATCCGTTTGGCGTATTAAACTTATACTTAGCAAATTCCATAATTTATTTCCTCAAATATATCAAATAAGTCATAAAATCCCTATTTTGCCCTTTTCCTTTGGGCTTTCGGCCAATACCCCAACACAGTCCCTGTTTAGGCTAATTTCACACTTATCCATATCTTGAAATCTACCTTGCATCTTCATCCCAAAATCATAGCAAAATCATTAACAATATCAAAGAATTCAAAACTTATCTTAATAACATTACCTAAGACATAACATATCACATGTATAACAAGACTATAATTTTTCACATAACATACATAATACACATATCATGGAAATAGAGTTTAAATGAAACAAGTGAGGTGTGTCGCATTCCACCACAAAGCCGTGGGGTAGGGGGTGTCCTACCCCTCACAATGCTTCAAATATTAAATCCTTTTCTTCTTTACTTATTTTATAATTCTTAGGCTTATTGTATAACACAACATGATGATACTCATATGGTCATAAATATGTAAGATGGTCATAAACTTGTGGTAAATAATCTATCATAAACATGCTCTCTTATTTACAAAAAACTACATGCTTGAAAGTCAAGAACACATAGAAAACATAATGGTTGTAAGAGAGTATGTTAATATACTTTCTTTAGCCTTCAAATGCAGGATTAAACATACATCCGACCCCACATACCCCGCCATAGGCGGGAGCCTCTAAGGCAATGGGGTAATGTTGTTGTTGTTGTTGAATAGGTGAATAATCTTACTCAAAAGGGTGGCTAAAAATAGCCCCATTTTGCATAAGTTTTGCATATAAAGCTTGGAAGAGAAGTGATGATCATCATACACAGAGAACTGAAGTTCAAGAACTATACTTTAATGAAATGTCTTGTTTCAAATCTAATCAAAATCATAAGATGTTATCAAAATAGAGAATAAAACATGTCAAATATTTAAGATGATCATCTCATAGAGAAGATGTTCAAAATAGAGCCAAAAAAAGTCTACTTCCAAGGATATGCAACATACTTTTTTGCTAAGAATCAATACTATGTTCAAATAGTACACATGTATGTACATATGAGACTTGAATTCAAGAAAATCTTCACATGCATAATCATATTATTTAAATTTCATGTCTCTAATCCTAACTCTTGTCATAAAACATAAGAATTTACCTTCAACTACACATGCAAACATAATCTTTATAGCATTATGATAAGAAAATGACTTGAAGCTAGTCTTGAATTATCCTATTTTATATGAACATAAATTCAAATTTTTCAAGATAACATGGATGATCTAAGTGAAGGAATTTCCTTATGAACCTTGGTTTGAGCTTGTTTTTGGACTAAACTTGAAGATGTCAACCTCCCACCTTCACATTTGGGGGTACAGTTCTGGCATGTGTAAGTGGGTGAGAAATTCTAGTTTAGGAAGGATGGTATACATATATAAGAATTCTAAGAAGGTTTCATAAGAAACATATCTTTTTACTTGATTTGAATTGTGTGCTTGGAAGATCTATCTATTTGCTCCAAACTTGAATTATTTTCTTCACCTCCTCCTAGCCCGCATAGAGCACGGTTTTGAAGGTGAAAGGGGTGGGTAGGATGAGCATTGTTGAAAGGAAAATGCTTGAAAAACATCTACTAATTCTTACCTTAGATAGTTGAAGAAGGTTGTTTTAGCTTCTTATCCTCCATTCTTCTTCTATGCTTGAAGAAATATCTTCTTCCTTCACTTTTTAAGGAGGACAGTTTTGAGCAAGAAAGAGAAGAACTTGAAGTGGTCTTGGAATAAAGGAGAAACTTGGATGCCTTTGGACGGAAATGTTGGGAAGATATGCTTGTGGTTGCAAGATGAATTCTTCCCCCCTCACCACTTTTTAAAAACTGGCTAGCACCATCATAGAGATAGTGCATGTTGATTTCTTAGGAGAAGTGACAAGTTATGACACAAGAAAAGAATGATGATGCCTAGGCAAACTTTCTTACAAGCATGGAAGAAAGCATGTGAAAAAGGAAACTTTTGGTAGAAAATTGTCCAATGCATGTTGTTGTGGTGAAGAGAAGTGTAGTGTAGGAATAGATGGAATCTTTTTGTTTTGGTGCGGCCATAAGGGAGGTTTTGGAGGGTATATTAGGTAATAACTTGTTTCTAGAAGTTTTTATGTGTAAATTCTATTTTGGGTAAATTTTCTTTTTAATAAAATTTGTGACATAATGGTATATCGATATGTGTACATTATATTAACTAATAGAATAATAGTTGTAAAATAACTATGGACTCAATTTAGTTAAAATATACACTTAATATTTTATCATATAACGATGTGGGTTTTTATATTAATTAATAAATTAATAGAGGTAACGTAACTATGAACTTAGTTTAGTTAAGATGTGTATTTAGCATAAAATCATTAAACTATGCAGCTTGCGTTACACGATACGTGGAGCGGGTTGTAACAATAATAATTTATTTTATAAATTTATTTACTACTAATTGTCGTTTTACCAAGAGGAAGAGAGGTAAACGTCCACATACTAGTATGCTCCAAAGCACGAATTTCAGAGTTTATAGCTTCTTGCCAGTGAGGATGGTGCATAACCTCATAAAAATTTGTAAGCTTAGTTGTTTAGGCTGTAATTGAAAAAAAAAAGGTCGATCTGAAAGAGAGAAATTATTATGGTTTATAAAGTCAGATAAAGGGTACCTTGCACTTGAGAGAGGCGATGATAAAGATAGAGAAAGTGAAGATGCATGAGTGAATGTATAGGGGACATGATCTGTTAGACGGACTGAAGGTTGGCATGTGCGTTTACCACGACCAAGGTTGTCTTATAGTGTAGCAAGATTTGACGGATCTGTGGGGGAGGGAGTATCATTTGAAAAGGTTGGTTGAGGTGATGATGCTGTGGGGTTTTCTATGTAGGTTCTGTTGGAAAAAGCTCATTAAAGTAATGCGATGCAGCGTAGCAAAAAACTCGTACTTACTGAACTTGGCATAAAGTTGCTTCTCTCGCAATAGATTCAGCAAAATCCTCAAGTGCTCCCATGGGTTTCTTTATTCGGTGAATATATAAGGATATCATCGATGAAGACAACCACCAATATATCCAACTGCACATGGAAAACGGTGTTCATCAAATCCATAAATGCTGCAGGGCATTGGTCGACCCAAATGGCATCACTAAGAACTTGTAATGACCGTATCGAGTACGAAATGTAGTCTTAGCAACATCCTTTGCCTTGATCTTCAACTGATGATATCCGGGGTGAAGATCAATCTTGCTGAACACTTTGGCGCCTTGTATGCAAGATTAAATTCATATTCATAAACACAATTGTATTTTTGTTTTTCACATTTTTAAATTACTTACTCTCAATTGATCGAAAAAATCATCGATCTCGGGCAGTGGGTATCTATTTTTGATAGTAAATTTATGCAGCTCCCTATAGTCGATGCACAATCTCATGCTACCATCCTTCTTTTTCACAAATAACACTGGGGATCTTCAAGGTGATACACTAGGACGTATGAACTTCTTTTCCACAATCACCTGTAACTGTGTCTTTAACTCCTTCAAGTCTGCTGGGGCCATCCGATACGATTATTTTGAGATAGGTTCTGCTCCTGGAACAGCATTTATCTAAAACTCAATCTCTCTATCCAGAGGTAAACCTGCAAAATCATCCGAAAAGACATCCGAATATTCTCTGACCAACGAAACAGTCAATCAAAGGCGTCTCTGACTCTTCACTGAGGGCATATACAAGAAAATCTTCGTCTCCCTTCTACAATGCTCTATATGCTTGGTCTGCTATCAAATAAACATTAAGTGGTGCCTTCTTTAATTTAGAATTTCCCTTATAAATGATATCCCCTCGAGTCGGGTCCTTAATCATCATGCATTTTCCACGACAATCGATGTAGGCATGGTTTCTAAATAGACAGTCCATACCTAAAATGATGTCAACGTCCCCAATCTGAATCGAAATCAAGGTAGCCTCGAACTTTTGTCCCTCTATCCCCACCTCATATTTCTTGTACAAATAGTGCGAAATGATCACTTGATCACCGGCTTCCTGAACACGATAGGGCGTATCTAACCATTTTGGACATCTACTAAGGTTCTTAGCAAACCTCTTAGGCACAGAGGAGTGGCTTGCACTACCATCAAACAACACATCCGCATGTATGTTGTTTACTAAAATGGCACCTGAGACAGTTTATAATTCAAATACGCAATTCTAAATAGGTATATAAATAGCACTTCAATTGCATAATTAAGTATACCTATAACAACATCGGGGGTATCCAGAACTTTAGCATCAGCCACAACGTGCACTTGGGCGTTGGCCTGTGGACTATCTCTCTGCTGCGGTGCAACCATTGCAGCCTGCTCCTTGGCTTCGAACAGTCTCTAATCATGTGGCCAGACTTTCCATAATTAAAGCAAGCACCTGTCCTCAATGGGCAAGCTTCCATGTGGTACTGCTGACAAGTGGGGCATTTAGAGGTAGCTGTTGCTTACAACGGACAGTGGATGGTGTTGGAGCTAAGGATGGAGATGAGGTTGTTGTTGGCATATGGGTTGAGGCTGGTGCTTAGGCTACGGTCTTTGCTGAAATTGATGTTGTGCTCTACCATCATCTGTCCTTGTAGTCTTAGTCCACCTCCCAGTTCGATCTCTAAACTCTTGGTGCCTCTTGCCCCATGCCTCCTCATCATGTCTCAGAATGTCCCGCTCAACCCGATAACATGCATTAAGTAACTAGCAAAAGTCTCGCGAGTTAGCATTAAGGAAATCAGGCCCCTCTCGAACTTAATCATCTTTAACTACTCATCACCTATAATCCACATAATATACCTCCCTAAAGCGGTGAACTGATTAGCATACTTGCTATAGTCATACCTAGTCCATGCCTCAATCACGCAAACATCACAATCTTCTACAGTGACACTGACGGTGGGAT
This sequence comes from Eustoma russellianum, assembly GCA_036186865.1. NCBI lineage: Eukaryota > Viridiplantae > Streptophyta > Magnoliopsida > Gentianales > Gentianaceae > Eustoma > Eustoma russellianum. The sequence goes on from AP025047.1 coordinate 31,789,414, forward strand.
GTAGAACTTACGAAACTCCATTAGAAAATGTGCCAAAGTAACTGGTCTGGGACAATTCTACACGACCGTCTTCCACCACTGATTGGCCTCCCTAAACAGAAACGATCTAATCACTGGCGCCTTAAACTCATCAGGCACCTGAATCAACTCGCAATTATTCTATACCTCGTCAAGCCACTTCCCTGCTATGTCTTGATCAGAACCTCCCTCGAAACTTGGAACTTGAGCCCACTTCATCTCTCTATAATAGAATCAAGTACAGTGCTGCTGTGGTGGCGGTGGTGCATCATAGTGATTAAAAATATTATTCCCGACTGCCTGACCAATCTATATCAGGGTGTCGAGCAAGACATATGGAATACCTCTCGGTGCATGTGTCAGTGGCGGACGTACCTACCGCAGAGGAGGAGGTAACTGTGTAGGTCTGTCTGTGCAGTCTGCCTCTAGGTCGTGACGACATCCTATCAGAAACAATTACTTTAATACAACAATTGTATAAATATAAGCAAATTTAATGCGAGTGATTTATGCATTTCCTAAGATTAGTACTAACAATTAGGGTCTCAACATAGTTATTTTATAGTGTACGTAGACGTAAAATTGTTTTATCCATTTATCTTTAAACCGTTCTAGTGATCTTAGGCAAAGGCTGTCACTCTCGGTCTAAGATCATAACTTATTTTCTAAGTCTTTTACTTTACTGTTTCCACTGTTGATCTAGAGCCTTGGCTCTAATGCCACCTGTAGCGCCCTGCCCTAAACTAGGGAATCGATCTGGTGCATCCACCGTACTCTACTATGAGAAGTATAAAGTGTCAATACATACATGTGCATATCGACATGATTCATGAATTCATATAGCGGAAGCAATGTAAAGATAAACAAACTACATGAATAAACATACAAATCGTTATAATCCGATACAAATCATAATATCTGAAGTCCTAAAGTAATAAAAGTACATCAAGATCAAATCATATAACATATCCCAAAAGATAAGTCCAGGCATACTCCTCACTCACGGATAGTCTACTCGACGCTTTTCCTCTATGTATGCGGTATGGGGAACCTTGTCACTTCAAGTAATTAAATGCAAGTATGAGTGACAAATATAATCGCCCAACAAGTAGTCCTACTAGATACGTCATGTGGATCATACATGGGGAGACTGGATGATAAAATAGATAAGCGTAAATAAAGACATAGTATGACACGTCTCCATTTTAAACTAGTAAAGTGACATAACATAAGTGTAAATATATAACACGTAATACATGTGTCACATAAATGTCCATGCTTAATTTCCATTCCTTATCCTAGTCTAAGGTCACACATCCTATAACAACTATAATTTCATGCATAATCCATATCTTGGTCAACTTAATAGAATCATAGGCTTATTTTTAAATGACAATTTCACGTCCGCATGTATGTTGTTCTAATAATAAATTAATAGTAACATGATCGTAACATGGTTTATTTTTAAATGAAAATTTAAAAACATGACTCTTACCACTCCAGTCCTGGACAAGGTGTCACACTCTATCATAACGATAACATATGTCCATGACACCTATCATTCCAATCCCGATGTCATGCTGGTGCTACATAACATAACATAATGTAAACATAACATAACAAGTGTCGTTGGAATCAATCGTCTCTTTTTTATTATTTGTTACGTGTATGAAGTTTTTAAAACATGTGATGCAATAAAAATAAATTTTCAAACTTTTGTTTCATGTATTAATAAATTTTTGCCTTAGGGTTATTTTGGTCATTCTAAAATTTAGTCATCATACATCCATCACTTACATACATCCTACATGTCATAACTTAAAAGATAATAACACTTTTACCACTAATGAGGCACCCCTTGCCAAGCAACCCAAAACAACCTCTTTTTTTTGTAATTTTTCACCCAACACCACTTCCTTAATTTGTATATTCCATGTATAATCTCATAATTCAACACTTAAGAACTTATGACACTTATTTCCTAATTACTTTGACATGTTATACAAAAATACATACTTAGTCATCATATATATCTTAATATATATAATACATATAGGTATACATAAACATGTAATAAAATTATTTACACTCCAAAAATGCCATAGGGCCATGTGTATATACATGTATTTACATATATATTTCCATATCATGTCTCAAATTCATTTAGTACTCTTTTGGCCTTATGGCCGATTTGCACACACACACACACCCATAACCACATAATTTCATCTTTTCTTATCTTATACATATATATTATGAACTTAACATTTGTTCCTTTTTACATGCATAATAGTTTTCATTAAATGATGACTTTTAAGGTTAAGAACACATGAAAAATACATACAACATAAAAGTGATGGAAACCACGAAAGGTTACCTACTTGAGCCATAAAACATCCTTAATATACATAATGTCTTAAAGATGGTTGATCAAGCTCAATTGAGGAGCCAAAATGGCCTTATGGTTGTGTATAATGTGTATATATATGAAGGTGGTGACGATCAAATCAACACTTGTGACATAATATATTAGTCATGCTTATGATGCATCCATAAACATGCTAAAACTAGATTAGTAAAACATATAAGAACCAAAATAACATAGAAGATGCATAGATGATGACCGTCATGGGAAACACATGAACAAGTGTATTAAAGTTGTATTCTTAGTACAGTTTTCCTTAGCATAACATATGACTTGGTTTTCTTTCCTACACAACTTACAAGTTATTCTTTTAAGTTCACTTGCACATAAAGTCAATCTTTTGTGGGTTGGACGATTTTAGGGTGTATATATGACAATATGTACATCACGATGTGAAACACGTATTTTACATATTCTTGTGGTTAAAACCGTAAAAATATTACATGGATGATCCAAATTTAATATGAACATAAATACTTAACCTTTAGAAATCCTTGAAGGATCTAGGAAGAATACTTCCCTTTCTCACTTACTTCACAACTTAAAGTGAAGGTTTCTCACTTGTCTTGGAGAAAACATCTTCCTTTCTTCCTTTCTACGACACGGTTTTGGGGAGAAAATGGAAGAGTTAGTGAACAACTTATTGAAATGGATAGATGGAAGAAGTTAACATAATGTACATGGAGTTTATTACATTGATCTTCCTTGATTCTTAGTTCTACAACTTTCTTGAATCACTACTTGAATGATGGTGGGTGTTGGAATATTGTCTTGGATATACACTCTTTCACTACAGGATCTTGGCGATCTTATATCCTTTCACTTTGGTGTTCGGCGTCGCCTATGTTTTCAGGAGCCATGCAGATTGTTTTCCCATGTCTTATACTGTGGAACATCTGGAAGCAATATGCCTCTATCATTTACGATGATCAAGCTTGGTCTCCTCGTCTCATTATCCGTCTCATTCGGCAGGATCTATATACTTGGGCATCTACTATTTCTGGAACATGTCTCGCCTCCCTGGTGCCTCAATTGGTTAATTCCGGGCTTTCTCCTCCTATGAGGCACTTTCGTCATCGTCTTCTTCGTTGGATTACTACGCCTGCTGGGCGATTGAAACTCAATACAGATGTGGCGGTAGGCAGGATTATGCTAGTGGTAGTGCCATACTCTGTGATTCTACTGGCACTTTTATACATGGCATATCTTTTCCCCTCTGCTTAGATATGACCCTAAGGGTTGAGGCTCAAGCGGCTCTACTAGCGATGTTATATTATCTTCCACGCTACGGAGATCTCATACTAGAAGTAGACTGTGTTGACCTTCTTCGCTTAACAACCCAATCGTCTTATTCATTAGCGCCAGATCTAGCGCATTTCCGTGCTCTGGTACTCCCACTGACCCTTCAAGTCGTGGATACACCAAGAGAGACAAACATGCCTGCGCATCTCTTGGCTCAACAGGAACTCGTTTCGCAGCACTTCACAGCCAATAACTCAATATCTTCATTGCCGCCTCATATTTCTAGTGTCATTTGCGCTGATGTTACGTTACCAACATTCCGCCAGTACAACCCCGTTATGCCTCATGGACCAAGACCGCCGTGAATATTACCATCGTTTCTTGTCTCCCATATGGGTTGGCCTTCAACATTGACAGTTGGCCGTAGCCATTTGACTACGGGTAACATGGGTATGCAAAACATTCTTTATACTTGGATTTCTCTTCATATGCTGTTTACTTTCAAACTCTAACCTACTTGTTATTTTGTTTCCACACTTATATGGTTGTGCGCGCATTGGATGTCTCCCATTTGGGTTGACGACTTATATTGGATGGTTGCCTTGGTCACATTGACCAAGGTGACGTGGGTACGTTATGATTTCTCTGAATATACTATATTCATTTATCTTTACACTTTGCTCTGTTTAACCTTTTACTCTATACTGTGGCACGGAGCATCATGTCCGTTGACAAACGTCTGGGATCACGCAAATATGCAGCCCTCTTCACATTCGACATACATGCAGCAAGTAGTACATTTATTTTCTGACTCATGTACTTATTTTCCATTTTCTTTTGGGAGAGTATCCCGTCGAGTATAGGGCTTATGTAACTATGGTATTCCTCCGCCATAAGTGAGGGTCCATTATATTAATAAAACATCCGGACGGTACCGCCCGTCCTTCATCTAATATATATATATATATATATATATATATATATATATATATATATATATATATATATATATATATAAGAAACTACCAGAGCCTGCAGTAAAAATTCTCTCGTGTTCTGAGACTAAGGTGCAAGAGGCACTTGATGATGTCTAACGACCTCAGCTGTCAGCTCCCAAGGAAATCGCATTGCCTACACACCTCAATCCCATATTGGTTATGGTGGACGCACAAACATCCTTTGCCCAACAGGATGCGTTATGCTTTGATCAATCTCAGCCACTTGAACAGCTACAAGTTTCTACTGATCAGGATCTCACCAAATTGGGCCATTCATAGGAGTTTATCGCTGCAGTATATGATGGAGTTCTCGTAGCCAATGTCACCGATTCAGAGGCTACTCATATAGATCGCGTCGACAGATATAATATCCTTATGAAAGATGATTCCTGCGCTGACTCTTCAATAGCTGAGGCCATTAGTGCACATGTGTTTACTATGGTCCACGACACTTGGGCCAGAGATATGAAGGAGGCTGCCCTGGACACTTGTCAACGTATTTCAGATGTGGTGTAGCATGTGGATGCTGCAGATGCCACCCATAATATGCTTGCTGATGCACGGACTATACCAGTCTTCCGACATCGTCGACCGCCGCATGCTTTACTTGCACCTTCTCTTAAATCAATGGTAACCCGCTCTAGCTCTCAAGACACTTCACACTCATGCTCATTCTCTTCGCAATGAATTGTCTATTTTGGAATGTTGGGGGATTACGGACGTCATTAGTTCGCTTAAAACAATTAGTGAAGAAACATCATCTTCAATTACTTGTCATCATTGAGCCAAAGCAACCTATTGATCATATGGTGCGTAATCAGCTGAAGTTATCATATACAAATTCTTTATCTACCTGTCAAGATAAAATTTGGGTATTTTGGGAAACTTCCGCGCTAAATTTGATCGATATCCAACATGGGGAACAAGTAGGAATTTTTCGCTTCCATGTTGTTGGTACTGCCCAAATGATATATGTTCGTCCAGTTTATAGAATGCATACGGTCACCGATCGTCGGCGTATGTGGAGGGAACTTCAGGAATATCGACAACAAACCGCTTCATTATGATTAGCTGGCGGAGATTTTAATACATATCTGTTGGTTGATGAGTATTATGGCACCTCCATGCCTCATTTTACATCTTTGAAGGACTTCTCAGACTACGTGAGGCACTATTCTTTAATTGATTTACCCGATGAAGGAACTCCATATATACGTTGGTTGTAGGACGCGACCTTGTCTCATTAAGTGTCATCTTGATCGATTATTGTGTTCTGAGGATTTCTATGACCACTTCTCAAATTTGAAGATTCAGCATTCTTCTAGGGTTACCTCTGATCACGTGCCTCTCTTTCTTTCTTGCGCTCGGCAACAGCCGTCTGGTCCTAAATCTGTTCGTTTTCTGAATATCTGGGCTGACCATGTGAGTTTCCTTCATTTTTTTGGGCACAGTGGCCGACCTGTCTGATGATCAGGGGAAAGCGAGGTATATATGATAAATTACAACGCCTCAAGAGAGATTTGCAACACTGGAATAACCATATCTTTGGAAATGTTTTTGATAAATTAGCTACAGCCTGAATTAGATGTTCAACCTGAGTATGACCGTATGCCAACTCAAGAGAACAGAACACATTATCATGCAGCTTAGGCTGAATATAACCGCGCGTAAAGATTGAGCTCTTATTATGCGAGCAGAAGGCGCGTATCAAATGGCTTAAGAGTGCGGATGCCAATACTAGTTACTTTCATAATATTGTTAAGAATCGATGGCATCGACAACGTATTAGTCGAATAAACATGCCAGCGGGGGAGGTTTGTGAGACACTTGACTCTATTAAGACAGAGCTGTTTCCTTCTATTCTTAATTATTTACAGCTGCACCAGTTTCTGATGCTACTGAACTTCTACACTACATTCCACGGCTAGTTACTCCTGCTATGAATGACCACATTACTTGCCGACTATGGAGGAGACAAAATCTACGGTTTGGTCTCTAGATCCACATAGTGCTATGGGCCCGAATGGTTATAATGGATTCTTTTTCTATCATTGGTGGGATATTGTATGTCAGAATGTCCATAAAGCGGTACAGGAGTACTTCTTGGGGTTCTGGATTCCTCGTGCGATGGGCAGCACTCTTATCCTGATATGTCAAAATCTCAAGCCCCGTCCACCTTTTCGGATTTTTGACCTATTTTTTTATCCAACTTCATGGCTAAGATTGGCACTCACATATTGACGACCAAAATGGCATCTACTTTACCCACAATCATCTCATAGGAGCAGGAGGGTTTCATAAAAGGACAGGATATCACAGAGCATGTTTTGTTTGCACATGAGATGACTCATATGTTGAATAAAAAGGTCCGCGGACATAATGTTATGATAGAATTTGACATGATGAAAGCTTTTGACCATGTTAATTAGACATTTATCTGATAGTTCCTATGTCAGATAGGTTTCTCTTCACGTTTCATCTAGCTTATTTCTAATCATTTGGAAGGTACCTATTTATCAATTCTTATTAATGGGAAACCATGTGGATTTTTCAAGCCAACAAGGGGCGTCAAGCAGGATTATCCTCTTTTGCCAATATTGTTCATCCTCGCTTCAGAGGCATTCACCAGAGTCTAAATTATTTGATACAAGTTGGTACTCTGAAGAGCTTTTCGGTTTGTCATGTGCAACCTATGATTTATTAATCTTTCTCAACAGAGCCTCCACAAATTAAAAAATATTTCGGCAATTCTTGGATCAATATCAAGACGCCTCAGGTCAATGTGTTAATTTTCAAAAAAGCCAATCTAATTTCCTCTTCTCATGTCTCCGCTAAAGTGATTCAAGCTATGGAACATGTCCTTTAGAGAACGGCATCTTGTTTACCAATCAAGTACTTGGGAGTGTATCTTATTTGTGGCTGCAACTGGCCAATCTATTGCACTGACTTGATCAATCAAATAGATAAACGCCTTTATGGATGGCGAAATCGCCATTTATCTCCAACTGGTAGGTTAATCTTGATCACACATGTATTGAGTGCGATTCCAGTTCATATCCTAGCAGAAATTTCTCTTCCAAAAAGTATTATTCAATCCATTTGAAGATGCATATGCACCTTCTTCTGGGCCTGCCGTGGAGATGAGACACACCATCATTGGGTGAGGTGGCAAAACCTGTTCATGCCTAAAGAGGAGGGTGGACTTGGATTCTGTCAGATAGACATATTATATAAGGCCGACCTCAGTCGCTTGTGGTGGTCATATCAAATGAAACATAGTTTATGGGCAAAATTTATGCATTCCAAATATGGTGGCCGGGCGGATTATATACGACGTATTACAGATACGGCATCATGGAAGCATATTTGTTCTATACATCCCATCTGCTCTCTTCATGTCTATTGTACGGCAAGTTCTTACACTTGGAAAATTGAACCTAATAGTATATTCATTCTTAAATCGGCATACACTTTGCATCAACAGCAGGGGAAGAAAATTTTCTCGCATCAATTTATATGGCATCTGTCACATCTACCAAATGTTCGCATATTCTTGTGGAAATTGTACCACCATGCCCTTCCAATCCAGGATAATTTTCAGCGTTTTATCGTTGCTCAACCCACTTTCTGCCCTTTCTGTCATGACTCATCTGCTACACGTGCTTACTTGTTCTTCCACTGTGGGGATATCCAATCTGTATGGTCCAGTACTTGATGGCTGACAACCATCTAGTGGCTTGCTCACCCAATATTTGCTCACTTGGTGGACTTCTACCCGAGAGTCATTCTATCGTGGTAGGCTACGCATTGTTGTGCTAGGCATTATAATGTGGTCTGTCTGGCGTTCATATTCCTCGGTGACATTTGTCAATGATTGGTGGTCTTTGCGTCAGTTGATTGAACTTATATGAAGACATAATTATACATGCTGTAGCACGCAAAATTGTACAAAATATGCGACAGTCGATCCCCTTTTACTCTCTTTTGGGTTATCTCTGAATCTTCGTGCCACCCACCCACAGATTGTTTGTTGGCAAACGCCTCCCTTAGGCAGATTTAAACTTAATGCAGATGCAGCCCATGGATCCTTTTCGGCCTCTGGAGAGGCGATTTTGTGAGACTCATCCGCTCGCTTTCATGAAGCCCTTGTATTTCATCTTCCATTATCGACTACTTTCCAAGCAGACCTTCAGGCTGCTACTATTGCTCTTCTATATTTCTTACAACGGTATCGACATATTGACATGGAAAGGGACACTTTGGGGGTAGTCCAGTTTGTTCAGTCTACGTATACCACTCCTTCATTCATCTTTTACTAGGGCCCGAAGACACTACACTTAATCATGTCCCTCGACAGGCTAATATGGTGGCTCACTTGCTTGCACATCATAGCCAATTACATAATCACCTTTTTCAGTTCCACACAGTGGCCGAATTTACCCCCTAAGGTATAAAGGTGCTTTGCTTACTAATGCTTCCACACCATTCCTACGTCTATGATCTGAAAATATTTCTAAACCATAGTCTCCATCTTTGTTGCCTATGTCTGACCTTGACACAGGCGACGCGGTACTCTCTCACTCTATCCTGATTGTTCTAGCTTTAAATTTGTCGTGCTTTGCTGCTTGCCGTACTTCTTGCATGACTACTATGTGGAGTATCTTCCTCTGACTTGGCATGTCATTTTGTTGGTTGCCTGTATCTTTAGATATAGGCAACATGGGTAATACTCTGACACCACCACGTTGCGATATTATGCACTTCATTTATTCTTGGTTTTACATCACAATCTATAATGCGTATGTTTGTTGCACGGGTGGTCATATGATACTCCGCAGGAGAGCCACCCAATCTTACATTAATGCATTCCTCCGCGACATGTTTTGTGGACTATTTAGGCTACAATATTGCCGCTATGCTGTTATCTGGTCGCTAAAAATACAGGCAACCTCGGTATGGCTTCAATTGCAACGACACGCTAGCTGAGGCTTATGGGTTGAACACTACGCATCATTTTGATTGGATTATAGACTATTGCGAAGATCGCCAGCCGTATTCTTTTCCCAGCAAATATTCCAGTGTGCATGCACCACTTACGGGTCCACAGACTTCACAGCCGCATTGTAGTGACCCGTCCCGAGCCCTGGTACTCAAAACGACTCACCCGCCGTATCATGCTAAAGAGAATACAAGGCGTCGATTCAATTCAATACACATCATAAAACTATGTAAATCGATGTCATCGGAAGTCGTAAACTAAAAATCCTCGATAAAATAATCATCATCATTAATACAAATGTCTAGGAAATTCTAAATCAATACAGTGGACAACGTAGATAAACACTAAATCTCCAAATACATAAACCTCGTATGTCAAAATAACGGCCTTAGTTAATCTTCGAAAGTCTCATTCGAATATTCTCAATCTCAAAATCTCTAGTCCCGATCTTCCACAGTATACTAGCTCCTTTACCGTCTTTCTACAAAACTGATTGATAGAGGGGGGTGAGCGACATACATCGCCCAACAAGTAGTCCGACTATATTTACCATAGGATCATACATGAAGAAGCAAGTGTAAATATAATAAATACATAACATAATATGAATTAACATGCTTCTCTTTGCAAATAAATTTACCCTTTTGCCCTTCCTGTACAAGCAAGCATGTAAATCACACGCAACTAAGTCATTGCACACAAAAGTCAGTACAATCAAAAACCGTGATGCAATTTTTCAAAATCATGAACGCAATGACTCGACAACCATTTATCTTTTATTCATTTCCATTTCATATCCCATTTTTCATTTCTCATATCATAGGCGATTACCCCTTATGGTATCCCATTAATATCCATTTCCATTTTCATCTCATATTTCCTTTTTTCTGATATCATAGGCGATTACCCCTTATGGTATCCCTATCGATATACATCTCGGATATCCATATGCGATATCCATTATTATTATTATTGCAATGCAATGACGCTTACCTTACAAGTGACTTATATTGCAAGGTTTACGACTTTGGTTTCCCAATGGCCAATATGTGTTCAGGTGGCCTAGCACCATACAACGTAGTCAATATGTGCCTAGACAGTCCAATGGCAGTCAATATGTGTCCGAGCGGCCAACCTCCTTACAGCGTAGTCAATATGTGCTCAGACGGCCCATTTGTTTGGAACCAAACCCAACTATACAATATTTCCTTTGTAAGGCTGATTTTTTTCAAAAACATGCAAATTTGCAAACACTTTTCATTTACCGTTATACTTTTCTGTTTACCATTTTAATTTTGTTTTAATTCCGTTTTACATGATCCGTATAAGTATACCCATATCCAACTAATCCGATCAAAAGCTTTAGCCATATCTAGCTTAATCATCACATGGCCCCCTCGAGCATGTTTATCTATGACATGCACCATCTCTTGAGCTAGTAGGATTTGCTCTATGATACCTCGCCCTTTCATATATCCTGCTTGCTCTGGAGAGATAATCTTGGCTAACAATCGGCCCAAACGAGAAGAAAACAACCTTGTAATAACTTTTGAAATAAAATTTGTCAAGAAGATAGGCCTGAAGTCCACAAAAGTCTGAGGATTAAGCACCTTGGCAATTAATATTATAGTGGCTGAAGCCACTTGTTTTGACATCAACAAGCCTAAATAAAACTCATGCACTGCCTTAAGGACATCAAGATGTAGTACCTGTCAGAATCGCCTATAGAATGAGCCCGGATAGCCATCCGGACCAGCCGCACTATTTGGGCTATGATCCCACATTGTCGCTTTAACCTGTTGCAGAGTCGGATTTTCTTGCAACATGACATTGTCTCCCGATGTCAATTACACTGTAATATGCCGCAGAATAGCATCACAATCAGCCACCGGTTACGCTACGAAAAGTTCTGAGAAATAACGCACTGCCTATGCCTCAATATCTGAACTGAGCACATATTCGCTACCATCCGGACGTAGGATACGACGAATATCTTGCTTTCTCCTTTTATCCTTCACCATGTTATGATAAAATGAGGTGTTTTCATCTCCTTCCTTAAGCCATTTGACATTGCCCTTTTGTTTCCAATAATGAAATGCTCGCTTCTCCGTAAGTTGTAGCTGGGCAACACTCTGATGATATCTTGCACTCGCCATCTCCGTGGGATCGGAGTCCAAAGCCCTTTTGCAAGTAATGACATGCTCTTCAGTCTGAGCTACCACATCAAAAATATTACCAAAAACCTCTTTATTCCACCACTTTAGCTCCTTCCGTAAGCGACGAAGCTTATCAAAGAAACCCCACATACCGCCCACCGTTGGAAAAGAACACCAATGATGCTGAATGAATGCATCAAAATCTGGATAAGTAGACCAGACATCAAGGTATCTGAATACATCAGGACTCCCGGGACTATCCAAATCACATGTCAAAAATAACAGAGCATGATCAGAGGTGGCCCTTGTAAGATGTTGAACCTGCGTAACTGGAAACATATCCAAAAAAGATGGAGAGCACAGAAACCGATCAAGCCGACACCAAAAACGGCCTAAACTATGGCCATCACACCTCGTATATAAGGATCCTTGAAAAGATATCTCTTGTAATCCGCATACGTGTATACCATCTTTAAAATCATGTAACGAGTGCAATGTAGGTAACGATCTTCCCCGATGATCCTCTAATGTGCGAAACGTATTAAAGTCACCACCCACCAACCAAGGAATAGACAACGAAGCTTGGAATAGTTGTAAATCAGCCCACAACGGTTGCCTAGCAGATATGGAATGCAGCCCATAAACCGCGGTGAGCCAAAATTGCTCTCCCGACGCCAACCATTGATAAAACCATATATGATCATGACAGGCGGATAAAGATTTTGAAAACCCCAATTGCAATTGATACGATAAGAATAACGAAGGTCTAATTTTTGGTTCTATGACGACTAGAATATGCAGATGATGCCGTCGGACAAGAGAAAGTAAATGATTCAACGAGGTTCGTATGCCTCTAACTTTCCATATAATCATCTTCATTAAGATAAAACATCAAAAGAGTTAGAGAGGTGAGCAGCCCGTAACCTGGTGAGGCCGGGCGAAGTGGGGACTGCCTGTTGTGTACGACGCAGCAATCGAGGGGCGACACTTGATTGGGGATCCACTGACACTTCAGTTAAAGTCCCTTGGCGGCTGGTGTCTAAAAATGTTTCTTGAAAAAGATTAGTCATACCGGTATAAAGATCATGATCTTGTTCATCCAGATGATTAATATCTAACGGAAGAACCTATTCACTGTCTGAATGAGAAGACGCGGCTACTTGTACTGTGAGATCCCCCAACATACAATCATCGACTCCCCTTAAACGCGAGACATCCTGAACATCTGGAATCTCTGTTACTGCTCCCATGTCAGGCGATGGTGGCTGTGCTAGAATCAAAGAAGGGGGTGAAACATGAATCGAGGATTGCGGGTTAGCTACCTCGATCATGACTTCGTGCGATACAACGTCTGGAGCATATTTTTTAGGTGTCCATTGTTGGTTCTTTTCCTTATTTGCCTGGTTTTTATCTTTGTTCTCCACTGTAGGACGCTTATTCAACTGATCATGGTCAGAATGTGCAGAGCCAGATTTGCCACAGTCAGCTAAAACATGCCCTCATTGGTAACAGCCAGTGCAGTATGATGGAAAATCTTCATACTCAACATTTTGCATGATGATTCTCAAGGGAGTCTGTATATAAAATCGTTGCGCCAACTCTTTTGAAACGTCCAGTTTGATGCATATACGTGCCACAGAAGGTCGATTGGCAGCTGTGGTGGCTGCGTCTAGGTTTAGTGGTGATCCAAACATTTTATTGATATGAAAAAACGCATCTTTGTGATGAAAATGAATAGGCAACACAAGAAAAGACACCCAAATCGCAATTATTGGAACTTCAACTACGGGATTATAGTCTGGCTTCCAGTTGGTGATTCATATATGCTTTCCAAGAATCATCCAACTATGACGCGAGAAACAGCGAAAATAATCTTGTTCCTGATTAAAATGGAGTAAAACATGCATGGCATCGAGCAATCCAACTTTTACTGCTCCTTCATAGCCAATGAGGTCTACTGCCGATCGGATCGTCGCAAGTGGCGGACGCCCATACCAAAACGTTCCCACCAATGTTTGTATTTCCTCCTCCATAAATGTTATCATTGGGCCGCCTTTTACTTTTTGGATGAGTTTTGGTGCCGTGATTGATGAATATGGCACAAACAGCAATGCGTATGTTCGTGGCGGCACCAAAATAGGCTCTATCGGCTGGATGGGGATCGACATGGGTCTGGTTGTCATGGCTGTGAAAAAGAGATGATGAAAAGGAATGGAAATCCAGGGAAGAAAGGAAATTGGTGGTTCTACGGTAGGCGACGGCGGCTACGCCGCCAATCGCTGTAGATCACTCCTGGGAGGAGAGGGCAGCATTTTCAAGAAAATGTTGTATCCTTATCATTCTCTCTTATTATTATATCGTTTACATATAGTATTAGAATAGTGAGCCCTTCCTCGGATGATACCTTAGTGAATAATGTATGATCACTATGGCTTTGAGTACACTTAAGGTCTTTCACAGTTGTACTGAACGTCTTATACCAAGCTTTTAATGATTGTTTTAGTTCAAACATAGAAATCTTTAACTGACTAACCTTATTCTGATTGGTTTTGTCACTAAATCTTGGTGGTATGCGCATGTAAATCTCCATTCAAGAATGTATTTTAACATTTAAATGATATAATTTACAGTCGAGGTGAATTGTTGTGCAGAAAATAATCCTAATGGTATTAAGTTTGGAAAATGGGGCAAAGGCTTCTAAATGATCAATGCTATATGTTTGGGTGAATCCATTTGCTACCAATGTTGTTTTTTACTTATTCACAGTTCTGTTATTATTGTATTTATTTGTGAACATCCATATACATCTAACAGATTTTATAGTCGCTGAGTTGGGTATTAACTCCTAAGATTGATTCTTCTCTAAGGCATTGATTTGTTCAAGCATAACATTTTTCTATTCAGGTCGGCTTAGAACTTCTTGTATATCTTTGGGTATGGTTTTATTATCAAGTGAGCATATACATGTCTTAAAGTTAGGATTCAAACTATGATTGTCTATAATTTATCTGCAGTCTACTTTTGTATTCAGCCTAAGTTTCCTCTAATGAAGTTGCTTCTTCCAACATTGGTTGTGTTATGATTTGATATTCAGGTTTACTAGGTAGTCTATCCCATCCAAAGGTTGTTGGACCGTGCACCTGCAATAAACACCACTAGAGGGGGGTTGAATAGTGGCTAGCGAAAATTACACTACAACCCTTTGTTAAAATCTCCTTTGAAAACAGAATCTGAAACCACCTCAGATTCAGAACCCGTTTTTCAAAAATTCACAAATAATTGTACACAACTCCAAAAATTATAAAACTTTCCAGAATTTAACTTCAATGAGTTAACAAGACTCTATCTAAAAATCAGACAAAAATAAGATCGTTTGACCCTTCAAATAAATAAAAAGATTCCGATGGTCAATCTGGACAGAATTGGACAGAATGTTGCTGATTTGCAAAACATGTTTCTCTGTGAATACTCAACCAACAAGGTTGATCTTTATATCAAAACACTCCTTAGGATGTGTAGATGAAATTTCCAAAAGGCCCTGACCTTAACCAACTCTTGAAAAATACAGAATTTAAGTTTTCTCAAAACTTATCAGATTGCATCCAGATTGGAGCAGTTATCTTGCAAAGACTGAAAGACTAACTTTCCCTTGCTCAAATCAAGTGATTCTTATTGCAAATAAAAGCTAACAGTCTGAAGTATAACTCCACCAAAAATTACGAATTTTGAAAATGTTTAGCTATTTTGTCAAATTGTGAGAAGTTGTGTGAAAACTACAGTAAAAAACGGGCAGAAAATAGAAATAAAGAAACAAGAGAAGAACACCGAGAATTTATCCTGGTTCGGTCAATGTGACGTACTCCAGTCCTAAGGAACACCTTTCCTTGGATTTCACTATCAAATGAACACCTTGCAACAAGAGCCAAGCTTGATCCTTGGATTATACACCAACCCTATTCAAGACTTGGATAATCACTTTTATGCATCTCTTGATTACAACACCTCTACCACCTATTGATGTAGCCTTATAAATTTGGCTAATCAATCATACAAATCTAACTCAAGAAGGTGTGTATAGTGTAGCTGGACAACAAAGAAAATTGGAACACCTTAGCTACACAAAGTATGAACGAAAATATGAAAAGAGAATAGCAAGACAACAATCTTCAATTTTGCTTTCAAGTGTATGTCTTCTCTTCTTCACCTTGCCTCCTATTTATAGTGTGAATATTCTCTCCAACTTTTAGACCATGTGATGGCTGAGAATTTTGAATTAAAGCACCTCCATAATCATCTCCAACAACCTTGTCTCCATTAACTTCAAATTTGAAATTCCAAGTTGGCAACTTTTGCCAACTAGCTTGTTTTTGAATTTTCCACTTGTCCAAAAGTCATAAAATGAGTACACCACCTTCTCCACCTGTTTATGGACGTTTTTGATGTTGTATGTATACCAACTCAAATTTTGTGAATAAAAAATAATGAATAAGTGTTGACAAGATTATGTCAACATATAACACCAAAATTCATACTTTCTTCTCCTTTACATATTGTGATGAATCTTGCACCAAGGACACCTTGTAATCTCTAAAAGATGATGATTAATATCCTCTTATAATATATATAAGAGGGTCTTTAAGAAAAAATAGAATGTGACATCTCAAATCGTCACATATCCAGCTATAGTCAATAATATCATCGGTTGAGAGAATAAGATATAAGATCACCATATAATCTTCAAAATAATAATAACATAGATCCAGAATGAAGATAATAATATGCTCAAGACATTCTTTGAGTGAAAATACCAAAAATACCCTTGGGGGTAAAATGATCAAAATACCCCTGGTGTGAGAAAACTCCAGAAATGCCCCCGACGGTCAGAAATAATCACAATACCACCTTTGTCATGATAACCAAGATAATAATATGCACTTGAAATATTTTTCACCATATGATGTTCCTACGAAACTTAAAATACCAATTTTGCCCTTTTTGGTATGTTGTAGAAACTTCCAAGGCACGTTAGTCACAAGACAATAATAATCTCCAAAAACACATAATAAGCACATAATGAGTATGTATAAATCATGTACAAATGAAAACAACCATTTTATCATATATTAGAAAATTATTTCTAAAAACTCTAGACATCGATCGATCGAAGTACCTCAGCTTCATAGATCGATGTCTCACATAAAGGTTCAGGTTTTGTCTGTGACCTACATCGATCGATCGAAGTGAGAGTTCGATGTACATTGATCGATCGATGTGTCTTAGGTTTAGAGATCGATGTCTCACAGAAAGGTCTTAAACTTTTCTGCCTTACATAGATCGATCGATGTGAGAGACTATGTACATAGATCGATCGATGTGCAACAACCTGAGAGATCGATGTCAACTTGTTCAACTTATTCAACTTTTAATCACATATAACAGCATGTGTGACATTTTTAAATATTCATCACTTAAAATCATGACTTTGAAAATTATCCAAACATATTTCTCAACATTCTCCCCCTTTTGGATGATTTTCAAAATAACCTAACATGATTTTAATGTCACAACTTATAACCAAAAGTTTAACCAAATGTTTAACCAAAAGTTTAACCAAATGTTTTCAACTATGTTTTCAACTTTTAAATAGTATGCCGCTCCCCCTCAACTCATACTCTCCCCCTTAACATATGCTCCAAATTTATACCAATAAAAACTTAGCATATGATTCATCATGACTTACCAACTAAAACATGACTTACCAACTAAAATCATGTTCTTATTCTATCTCCCTCTTTACTTTGCAAATCATGCAAAAGATAGAACTATACAATGGTATCGTAAGTCATCATTCCTAATTTGGCTCGTAAGTTTTCAAAAGTGGCTTGATTAAGGGGTTTGGTGAAGATGTCGGCGATTTGGTGATCAGTTCTTATATGGTTTATCACTATGTCCTCATTTTGAACATGATCGCGAAGAAACTGGTATCGCACCTCAATGTGTTTGGCCTTAGAATGAAGCACCAGATTCCGGGAAAGATTGATTGCACTTGTGCTATCGCAGAAAATTGGAATCTTATTCATTTTAATGCCAAAATTACTAAGTTGTTGTTTAAGCCAAAATATTTGGGTAGTACATAAACTCAAAGCGATATACTCGGCTTAAGTGGTAGAAAGAGCTACACTAGCTTGCTTTTTAGAAAACCAAGAGATCAAATTGGTTCCTATGAATTGACATGTACCGCTAGTGGATTTTCTATCTAACCTGCAACCACCATAATCAGCATCACTATATGCGTGTAATTCCATCTTAGCATTTCTATCATACCACAGTCCTAAGTGAGGTGTATGCTTAAGATATCTAAAGATCTTTTTCACTGCATTGTAATGTGATACCTTAGGACAAGATTGAAACCTAGCACACATACACACACTAAACATAATATCAGGTCTTGATGCAGTTAAGTATAACAATGAGCCAATCATAGACCTATAAAGTGTGTCATCAAAAGGTTTACCATTTTCATCCTTATCAAATTTGGTACTAACACTCATAGGGGTAGTTGTAGGTTTCAACTCTTCAAAGCCAAACTTCCTAATTATATCATTGACATAGTTAAGTTGGGTAATGTGAATTCCTTGAGGGGTTTGTTTGATTTGAAGTCCTAAGAAATAATTCAACTATCCTACCATTGACATTTCAAACTCTGACTTCATACATTCTTCGAAGTCTTTTACTAAAGTATGATTGGTTGAACAAAAGATTATATCATCTACATATATTTGAACTATTAACAAATCATTACCTTTTCTTCTTAGGAATAATGTATTGTCGATGGTCCCCCTTTGATAATTATTTGCAATAAGAAAGTTTGCAAATCTATCATACCAAGCTCTTGGATCTTGTTTTAAACCATATAGAGCTTTCTTAAGCTTATAAACATGGTTATGATTCTTTGGATCTTCGAATCCAGGGGGTTGTTTGACAAACACCTCTTCTTGGATGTATCCATTCAAGAATGCACTCTTGACATCCATTTGGAAGAGCTTAATTTTGCTTAGACTTGCAATCGCAAGTAACAATCTAATTGCTTCTAGTCGTGCAACGGGTGCAAAGGTTTCTTCATAATCTATTCCTTCTTGTTGAATATAACCTTGTGCGACTAGTCTAGCCTTATTGCTTGTAATATTTCCTTGTTCATCTATTTTATTCCTAAAGACCCATTTAGTTCCTATGATAGACTTGTCTTCAGGTTTAGGTACTAAGTCCCATACGTTGTTCCTTGTGAATTGATTTAATTCCTCATGCATAGCATCTATCCATGATATGTCACCTAAGGCTTCCTTTACGTTCTTAGGTTCTAATCGTGAGATTAAGCTATGTCCTTCAAGTTGACTTATATTTCTACGTGTTCTAACCCTAACACTTGGATCCCGAATGATTAGTTCTCTAGGGTGCCACCAATTCCTAGATTGACTAGGTTCACCCTCATCTTGTTCAAATGTTTCATTAGTGTGAACGTTATCATATGTAATTGAATCATTAGTTGTATCTTCCAATTGCAGAGTCTCTTGATTTATTTCATCTAATGGTTTATGTATGTCTTGTTCAGGGGGAGTTGGTTCTAGATGATCAAGTACAGGCTCAAGTAATACATCATAATCAAACATATTTTCAACATTTGTTTCTTGTTTATGTTGATGTTTATCACTAAATTCAAAGCATGCATTTTCATTGAATTTCACATGTATGGATTCAATTATTTTTCTAGATGCAGGATTATAACACCTATATGCTCTTGAGTTAGTAGAATAACCAACAAAAATTCATTCAATAGACTTTTGTTCAAACTTATCTAGATTATCCTTAGTGTTTAGCACAAAACATTTACATCCAAATACTTTAAGATAATCTATCTTAGGTTGTCTATTGTTTAGCAATTCATAAGGCGTTTTATTTAATTTCTTTCTAATATTGAGCCTATTTATAATATATCATGCATAACTAATAGCTTCAGCCCATAAATATTTAGGTAATTTATTTTCACACACCATTGTCCTAGCAACTTCTTGAATCGTTCTATTTTTACGTTCAACAACTCCATTGAGTTGTGGTGTTCTAGGTGGTGAGAATGCATGTTTGATTCCATATAGTTCGCAAAATTTGATGACGTCTTTGTTTTTAAATTCTCCACCTCTATCGCTTCTAATTCTTTTAACATTTTCTTCATAAATGTTTTCAAGTTGCTTAATAAGGGTTTCGATTGCTAATGGAGTATTGTCTTTGTGTGTTAAGAACAATGTCCATGTGTAGCGTGAGTAATCATCTACTATGACACACACATAGTAGTGTCCACCTAGACTTCTTGTCCTACTTGGTCCAAATAAGTCTAAGTGAAGCAATTCTAGTACATGACTAGTACTCACTTCATGTTTCGGTTTTAAGGTTTCTTTAATGTGTTTTCCCTTAATACATGTTTCACACATTTGAAAATTATCTAAGTCTAACTTAGGCATTCCTCTAATTAAATTCTTTTTAGACAATTTCTTAATAGTTGAAATTCCTATATGGCCTAATCTTCTATGCCATAAATTTACATCTAAGTCATGTGATATTAGACACTTAACCTTAGCGTCTAACATGTTATGTAAGAGTATAAATATTTCCATCTCTATTTCCCTTTAAAACCGTTTCTCCTTTTTCATTTATTATATCACAAGAATTGGGAAGAAAGGAGACATTATAACCACAATCTATAAGTTGAGAAATGCTAAGTAAATTATAAGATAGATTGCTTACTAATAACACATTTCGTATTTGAAATGTGTTAGGGTCTTCAATTGTTCATTTTCCAACAACTTGTCCTTTGTTGTTGTCACCGAATGTTACTTTTTCTCCATTCTTGATATGTTCCAATTCGATGAATAGTTTGGGGTTCCCCGTCATATGCCTCGAACATCCACTATCTAAAAACCATTTGGTTTTTAGATTCTTTGACTTTGCCTCCTTCTTGCATTCCTTGCGTTTATCCTACAATGGAGACAAAGTTTTAGGTACCCTTTATTTGGGTCCTTGAATGTTAGAGGCACTATTCTTGTTTAGATATCCCTTAGGTATCCAAACTTGAATATACCTTCTAGGCACATTTTTAGCATTTTTATAATTTGGAAAATAAGAAGAATTAGCATATACATGATTATTCCACATAAGTGAAGGTGCATTGTTATACATGTTGTGCCATGGTTGATAATTATTATAGGATGGTCGAATTGTATAAGGCATGTGACTTTGTTTCTTATCTGGCGCTATATAAGTGTGTTCATATGTATTTCTAAAAGATTTATATGAGTGTTGTCTATACTTAGGTTCATAATAAGTTGTATGCATTTTATTCGGTCTAATTGCATTTGTATACAAGTAGGCATAGTTTCTAGGTTGTCTAGATGCAAAGTTTGTCCTAGATGTATGTTTATGCGTGTGTGCTTTTATGGGTGTATGTTGCATTTTTGCCTTGATATTAGTAGAAGAAGGTGTAGAAGAAGATATAGCAGGCAAAGTTGATTTTATTGTATTATATGGCAACTTTGTACTAGATGAAACAAACTTAGTCTTTTTATTTACTTTTTCATTTTCTTCTTTATATCCTAAGCCGGTTTTATCATTACCATATTTTTGTGATGAGATGAGCGTGTCTAACATGTTTGTACTGGATTTAAACTGTTCTAAGGTTTTCTCTAAGCCTAGTTTGCATGATTTAAGTGTAGACACTTCATTTTCATATTCATGCATCTTGGTTTTCAACACACTATTTTCGGTTCTTAAGGTTTGTTCATTATTTCTAGATGACTCAATTTTAGTCTTTAATGAATCAAGAGCATTTGATGACACTTGTTTGAAAGACTCTAATTGATTAGAAAGTTCCAAGTTGGTTGTCTTCAACTTGTCATTTTCTTCAATTAGTTTCTTTTTCTCTTTTGACAACCTTTTACAATGAGCATGCATTTTCATGAATTCGTCATACATTTCATCGAAAGTCATCTCATTATCAGAATCAAAATCAGGAGTAGATGTTACCTCTTTCGTAGACTTTGAGAACGCTCCTTTATGAGAAATAGATGACATGATGTATGATTTTAGATGAATACCTTGAATCTTTAATCAAGTCAATACAAATGCTCCAAACCTTCTTGAAGTGTTCAAATGCTCCAAACCTTCTTGATTTGTAATTAGCAGGCAACTATGATTTCTTGCTTCTTAGCCTTGTCTTGTTTGTACGGTGTTGAATCTTGCTTCTTTTGAGTGGTGTTGGTCTGTCTCTGATACCAAATGTTGGACCATGCACCTGCAAAAAACACCACTAGAGGGGGGGTGAATAGTGGTTAGCGGAAATTACACTACAACCCTTTGTTAAAATCCCCTTGGAAAACAGAATCTGAAACCACCTCAGATTCAAAACCCGTTTTTTAAAAATTCACAAATAATTGTACACAACTCCAAAAATTATAAAACTTTTCAGAATTTAACTTCAATGAGTTAAAAAGACTCTATCTAAAAATCAGACAAAAATAAGATTATTTGGCCCTTCAAATAAATAAAACGATTCAGATGGTCAATCTAGACAGAATTGGACAGAATGTTGCTGATTTTGCAAAACGTGTTTCTCTTTGAATACTCAACCAAAAAGGTTGATGTTTATATCAACACACTCCTTAGGATGTGTAGATGAAGTTTCCAAAAGGCCATGACCTTAACAAACTCTTGAAAAATACAGAATTTAAGTTTTCTCAAAACTGGTCAGATTGCATCCAGATTGGAGCAGTTATCTTGCAAATACTGAAAGACTAACTTTCCCTTGCTCAAATCAAGTGATTCTTGTTGCAAATAAAAGATAACAGTCTGAAGTATAACTCCACCAAAAATCACGAATTTTGAAAATGTTTAGCTATTTTTTCAAATTGTGAGAAGTTGTGTGAAAACTGCAGTCAAAAAGGGCAGAAAATAGAAATAAAGAAACAAGAGAATTACACCGAGAATTTATCCTGGTTCGGTCAATGTGACCTACTCCAGTCCCAAGGAACACCTTTCCTAGGATTTCACTATCAAATGAACACCTTACAACAAAAGTCAAGCTTGATCCTTGGATTATACACCAACCCTATTCAAGACTTGGATAATCACTTCTATGCAACTCTTGATTACAACCCCTCTACCACCTATTGATGTAGCCTTATAAATTTGGCTAATCAATCATACAAATCTAACTCAAGAAGGTGTGTATAGTGTAGCTGGACAACAAAGAATATTGGAACACCTTAGCTACATAAAGTATGAACGAAAATATGAGAAGAGAATAGCAAGACAACAATCTTCAATTTTGCTTTCAAGTGTATGTCTTCTCTTCGTCATCTTGCCTCCTATTTATAGTGTGAATATTCTCTCCAACTTTTAGACCATGTGATGGCTGAGAATTGTAAATTAAAGCACCTCCATAATCATCTCCAACAACCTTGTCTCCATTAACTTCAAATTTGAAATTTCAAGTTGGCAACTTTTGCCAACTAGCTTGTTTTTGAATTTTCCACTTGTCCAAAAGTCATAAAATGAATACACCACCTTCTCTACCTGTTTATGGACGTTTTTGATGTTGTATGTATGCATACCAACTCAAATTTTGTGAATAAAAAATAATGAATAAGTGTTGACAAGATTATTTCAATATATAACACTAAAATTCATACTTTCTTCTCCTTTACATATTTTGATGAATCTTGCACCAAGGACACCTTGTAATCTCTAAAAGATGATGATTAATATCCTCTTATAATATATATAAGAGGGTCTTCAAGAAAAAATAGAATGTGACATCTCAAATCGTCATATGTCCAGCTATAGTCAATAATATCATCGGTTGAGAGAATAAGATATAAGATCACCATATAATCTTCAAAATAATAATAACACAGATCCAGAATGAAGATAATAATATGCTCAAGAGATTCTTTGAGTGAAAATACCAAAAATACCCTTGGGGGTAAAATGACCAAAATACCCCTGGTGTGAGAAAACTCCAGAAATGCCCCTGATGGTCAGAAATAATCACAATACCACCTTTGTCATGATAACCAAGATAATAATATGCACTTGAAATATTTTTCACCATATGATGTTCCTACAAAAATTAAAATACCAATTTTGCCCTTTTTGGTAAGTTGTAGAAACTTCCAAGGCACGTTAGTCACAAGACAATAATAATCACCAAAAACACATAATAAGCACATAATGAGTATGTATAAATCATGTACAAATGAAAACAACCATTTTATCACATTTTAGAAAATTATTTCTAAAAACTTTAGACATCGATCGATCGAAGTACCTCAGCTTCATAGATCGATGTCTCACATAAAGGTTCAGGTTTTGTCTCTGACCTACATCGATCGATCGAAGTGAGAGTTCGATGTACATTGATCGATCGATGTGTCTTAGGTTTAGAGATCGATGTCTCACAGAAAGGTCTTAAACTTTTCTGCCTTACATAGATCGATCGATGTGAGAGATCTATGTACATAGATCGATCGATGTGCAACAACCTGAGAGATCGATGTCAACTTGTTCAACTTATTCAACTTTCAATCACATATAACACCATGTGTGACATTTTTAAATATTCATCACTTAAAATCATGACTTTGAAAATTATCCAAACATATTTCGCAACAAAGGTTTCCTGATCATCAGAGGTCATAGGTGTTACGACCCAAACCCCAGGACTAGTTGAATAAAGAGGACAAAGGAAAAACATAGACGAGATGATAAGCGTATTGATTTGAATTCGATCAAATCATGATATTGCACTACGCGATATTGGTAAAATTTTAAAACACGCAAGATTAAACCCTAAACCTCAAATCCCTACATGGAAGGATATTCTTATTCCTCTTCCGTTTAAAATATTATACCATGTGGGAAATTACAAGTGGAAAAATTATACACACTTTCTTCTCACTAGTTCACAAAGTACCCATTAAACACCCCCTATCCACCACTAGCCGTTCTCCATGCATGTATGACAAATTTGTCTTACATGAAACTATCATTGATATCGCTTATACCAAGTCAACTAATTCCCACTAAATTTCATGCATAAACTTTTCCTCCCCACTAACTTCTCAACCGAAGAAAATCATTCTTTAGCCACTCACTTCCCCACATTTCGGCCAAATCAAGCAAATAGGCAATACCATTTCATTTTATTCCTTCAACTTCCCATTACCTTCCAATCCTCTTCAAGTAATCTTTTTTACTTCTCTATAATCTCCCTCTTATTCCTCACACAAAAATCTTCTTCTCCCCTCACCAACCATCTTCAATCGAGAATTACTAGCCGAAAAGGAGGAGGGATTTCTTCCAACTTCAAACAAAGAGGACACCTTAATTCACTCCACAATCTTCATCTCACTTCTTCCAAACCTCTCCCCCTTCATCTTATCTCACTCAAATAAATTTCTCCTCTTCAATTTCCTCAAAGAACCCGTTAGCTCAAGACAAGAAAGAAGAGGAAATTCTTCCAACATCAAGTCAAGGTTCAAGTTTTCATGTTTAAAATCAACAAGGTAAGAGTCCATTACATTCATTCTAGCCCCTCTTCTTCCATGCACCTTTCAAAAAGCTCAACTTTTCTCCATTTCTTCACCAAGGTCGTGGGTGACCATAAGCAAGGAGAAGGAATTTTCCAAAGTTAGGAAGTAGGAATATCCAAGGTATTCAAGAGTAAGTCTGCTTAAGTTTTTTTTAGAATGTTGTCAAGATCTTTTTCTCAAAAATGACTAATTTTCCTCTCCTCTTGGCCATATAGGCCGAGAATACCCAAACAGGGAGAAGAAGAGATCTTTCTTACTTCATTGTATTTAGTTTACCACCTGTCTCCGATGCATGATCCACATGATGAACCCAATCGGAGATACTTGCTGGACGATTCATTATCGTTCATCCCTTTTTTTGTCATGCAGAGCCTCAGGACCCTGACCTGGATTATATAGAGGACGAGCTGAGGGAGTAGGTTCTGAGGCTGTCTATTAGACTACTCTACCAGCTTTGGTATTTTGATATTTCAGCTCTGTACTTATGATGGATGTACTGATGATGTACCGTTGATACTATTTTGGGTGTAGTTAATTCGTGCTCATGTCCATGTTATTTTGTCTATTTTATGATGCTTCTACTATTCGATACATGTTTGTGATGATGTCTTGTACTTCTCATAGCAGAGTACGGCAAGTGCACCTTATTGAGACCCTAGTCCCGGGGGGTGGCTATAATAGGACTACTAATTCTTAGCTGAGAATTTGTCGTGCCGACCTGCTGTATTAAGTTGCCTAGTTGTGGTGTTGAGCTCGCTGAGTTTCACCTACAATGTCTATAATATTCCAATATTCACTATGTTTTAAGTCTTATATTTTAGCTGAAGAATTATAGAAGGTATGTTCTAGTCAAACGTAACATCAAGTGTGATAAACATCTTCCTAATACTTGGGCAATAACACTTATAAGCATTTTGTGATCCAGAGTATCGTTGGAAAATGCACTTAACTAGATGTGTACATATGTAATGAGGTCAAAGGAAGCGTAATCGTAAAAAGAGGATGTGCAACAAGATGGAGTGGGAGGAAGAACGCCCGTAGTGTTTTGCATGGCCAAATTTTCAACCATCATGGCATGTACTCTTTTGTAATATATTTTAGAGTTATTTTTAAGGTTTTTAGAATTTTTTTAAACATTAAAAACGTTACTTAAAAGATAGAAAAATATACTATCCAAATTTGGGAAAAAGCCAAAAAAATAGGGTTTTTCATATGATAACCCTGTCTCAGTATATTGGTCATAACTCTCTCATAAGACGTCATTTCGAGATGATTCAAAATGTTATGTAAACTAGATAGCCGAGACTACAAATTTTTAAAAAGACATCATTCAAAGATTCGGCTCCTAAATATCTAAGAAGTCACGTGCAAATTTGATCAGATGCTGAGGGATGAAAATCCAATAGATGACCTATCTTATCTCTTGTAAACTAGATTTATCACTTGTACGGTTAATTTATAAATGTTTAGCCACCTCGAAACTCATTTTGTTGAATGAAAATTTTTAATTTTCAGCCAAAGGCTGTCTATCATTTGTGTTTTCTTTGATCTTCGATCAAATCTAGATTCTATATCAACGTCTTGAGCAAATGTTGTAGGGGAATCGAATCCTTCTATCTTGAAGACACATAAAAGTCTTGTGTTGAGTCTTATACTTACTTATGATTCTTGTGGATTGCGTTGTCCTTTTTTCTTACCCCCATTTGAAGGGATGAAGTTTACACAAGCTGATTTTAAAGACCACAACGTGTTTGCTCGACTTGATATTGATTCTAGCTTAGTATCTTGAGAGAAAAATACAAGAAAGTGTGGTAAAAGAATGTGTCGTGAGAAAAAATGAGAGGAGGTAAAAGCCCATTTGAGTGAATCTATACAAGAGTGTGGAAAGGCAAAAAAATTCAGTTTTTATGTACACTACCGTAATCAAGTCTCTTTCGACTTTGTGTTACTTTTCTATTTCTTTTGTTTTGTGTCTTGTTTCAGCATGAATACTTCAGATTTGATAGATGGTACATGTCTATTAAAACCATATGGTATATAATTTGCCTCAAAAAGGACATCTATGAGCTTGAAAGGCCTATGCATAATTTCGGTCTTTCAAATAGAATATGGGTAAGTCATTGTCGTAACAAGATTCCAAGGTATCAGTCTTGTTCCTAAGCTAGTCTTACTGTACATTAATGTTATAATGAAATGTTAGATGACTTGTGTAGAGCATACACTAAGGAAACCCAAGGAATTAGTTATGCTTAGGTTCATTGCTGGCTTGAATAAAAACATTGCTGATAACATGGTGCATGAAAAATTTGACACTCTATATGACATGTATTATTTGGAAAAATGCATAAAGAGTAAATTGCAATGTCAAGAATTCATGGATCAAGCTAAGTCTTTAGGTTTTAACATGTATAATAGTAAAGATTTTCATGATGAGCTTGAACCTTCTAGCAATTCAAATGTTATTGAAAATGGTTTGCATGTTGCTGCCCGTGATATACTTGAAGTTTCTAGTGATTCATCTATGTCTAGCCATGTTCCACATGCTATTAATACTCAAGTGCATGATCTTAAAAATGAATAGCATGCTGAATTCATTAATTTGCATTTAATTGAAATAGATTTGCATAAAAATAACGAGGATGTATTGCATGATAACGTTGTACATGTACATGATCAAGTTGATGAAGAATTACATGTTATTAACGATGAGCATGAAGCTAAAATTGTGCATGAAAATGATGTTACAAATGAAGCTTTGAGACTAAGACTTTGCATGATATCCGAGAATCATTTGAGTAACCTAACCTTGAACAAAATTTGCATAATGCTGACGTAAGTGTTCTTGAACCTGGAACTAATTCACAAAAAAAAGAAGAAGAAAAATCTGAAATTGAAAGGGTAGAAGAAAGACAAATGCATGAAACAAGCAAGTTGGAACCATGATGCGCTTAAATTCGTGCGATGCATTGCCATCTTTTCCTTTGCTTAGGTTCTGAGACGAGTCTATTTTTGGTCCGATCCTTGTCAAGATGTTTGTTTGTTTGCTTGTCCTTATTAGGGCAGTCATATGATAGATGTCCAAGTTTACCGAATTCGTAAGATTTAACATCCTTGTCATTTGTCTTATTCTTATTTCTTTTAGTGGAAGTACCCTTAGGTTTATTTTTAAATGACTTTCTCATGAATTTTCTTAAGCCTTTAGCCAATAAAATTAAGTCATCGTTGTCTGATTCAGAATCACTGTCATCTACATGATCGGAAGAAGTAGAGACGTATTCATTTGATTTAAATGCAATAGTCTTACCTTGTTTTGATGATGATTCCGATTTCCTTATAGTGAGTTTGTTCTCATATACCTTAAGTGATCCAATTAGTTCCTCCATTTTAATTGATTTAGTTTCTTTGCTCTCCTCTATGGCTGTCACTTTAGGGTCCCACTCGGATGGAAGGCTTCGTAAGACCTTTTGGACCTTTTCCTGCATAGAGAAGGCTTTGCCAAGAGACTCAAGAGAAGTGTAAATGTTAGTCAAGCATAGATCCATATCAACGATAGATTCATTTGGCAATAATTTAAATGACTCGAGTGTGGACATAAGCATGTTGATTTTGGACACTTTTACTTGACTAGTGCCTTCGTGTAGCGCCCCGCACCCGGACGTTGTCTGAATACGGTGCACCCGCCGTACTTCACTAAGGAGAGTACAAAGCGTCATGCATAACATGTGAAAATCCATAACTTAAGCCATGTACTTCCATGTTAACACTTAACATGGTAGCAAAATTTTGACAGAATTAAAAGTTTTTAAATAAACATGCATTTGGCATAATAAGTTCCCGAAAGTAGTAGTCCCACAAAATGACATAACCGAAATCCAAAAAAGTTCAACATTGTTCATAATACAAACATCATGGCCGCACAAAAGTCCTTAAGATTTGCCTTCTTCAGATTTCCTCGCCTACGGATATGGCACTCTCGGCTCATCCTCGATCTACTCAATCTTAGCATTATCTGGCTCTGGGGAAAAATAAAAGAGTGAGTGATAAAAATCACCTAGCAAGAATACAATAAACCACCATGAAATAAATAAAGAATTATAACATGAATGTAAAACCTCCAATAATCTTAATATTCATCATACCTGAGCATAGATCCATAATCTGCCTGAATGTAACTTAATTACACTTAGGTAATACAGTTCTCACGTTGTCATTATCCTCCATATCATAAACATTTATTATGTAACGCGCGCATGGAGTATGCATGATGCAATGTATGATGTCATGTCATGGTAAAAAATCATCGTCATGTGGTCCCATAACATATTCATAAAGAAACTAGAGTGTCAGATCAATTAACCCCGGATCTGAGTGGGTCCAGAACATATCAACAGACCAATTAACCTCGTGTCTGGGACAGGTCCAGAACATGTCATCAGACCAATTAACCCCGGATCTGAACGGGTCCAGAACATGTATCAGATCAATTAACCCCAGATCTGAACGAGTCCAGAACATATCATGTCAACAGACCAATTAACCCCGGGTGTGGAGTCGGGTTAGTTGCATGCTTGGTCGGCAAGGGAATCATAAAGCTTTCTTTAAAACATGGGACCATAAAAACTTTCATGCATAACGAAAAACATATTTACTTGGAAAAACTTGCTTGCATACGGAAAATTCATAAAAATCAGATTCATGGAGCATATGATCATGCACGATACATGAAATGATATGCAATGCAAGTCATGACATGAATAATCGTAAGTATTCCTTATAACATGTCAACAAGCATGGTTTTAGAAACTAAAAATTTCCAGATTTTACTTCATGTTCATGAGGCGGCTAAATTAACCAAACAGACTCATTTTCATAATCTTTTGTCCTACATGTGTTTAGTGGGGTCTTATTTACACGTCGAAAATTTTTTGTAACTTTCTAAGGCGAATGAGGCCCTTAACTCATTAAATTATTACCAAGTGTACTTGCTGAATTCTGCAGTATAATAGCCATCATTACCTAATTTTTTCATGACTTTAGATCCTTAATCATATGGTCACAACTTGGAAAATCTAGTAAAATCCCTAAAGACTATCATTCATGGGCCCAAACTGTGTATATAGGTCCAAATCCACAAAATTAGGCCTCTTAACTTATTCCCCTGTTCTGCCCAATTTTACAGTTTTAGTACATTAACTTTATATCCATAATTACCCATCAAAATGATACAAATTTACATGGTCATGCTCCTCTATGTCTTAGGTGTTTGACATAGAATTTTCAGGGCAATCCAATAACTTTAAAGGGTTTATTTAATTATTTTTCCAAAATGGGTCATATGCTGTTACTGGACTGACCAATTTTACTAAAAGTTCTATTGTGGCAAAATCATAATTCCTTTTCCAGAAATTTCACCTCACAGACGTCATACTCTATCGAACTAGCATCCTACCGAAATTTAGATCATTTTCATATTTCTAAGGTCCATTTTTGGGTCAGGTAACACGTTATTCATTCCTGTCATGTTCCAGTGATTTCAGCTTGAGCAGTTTTACCAATTAATTTCTTAGAAATAACCCATAACCTCTTTTACAAAAACTCCAACTCTCATACTTGATACACACATAAGGTTGTCACCATACTAAAAATCAGCTTAATTGCACATTTCCTAGACCCATTTTTAGGCCATACAAAACGTCATATAATTCTTTCCAGTTCCAGAAATTTCAGCTTGATCAGTTTCACCAAATATTTTATTAAAAATATTCCACAACTATTTTACCAAAATTCCAACTCTCATGTTTGATACACACATAGGGCTATCATCATGCCAAAAATCAAATTGTTTGCACGTTAGTAAAGCCCATTTTGAGGTCACACAACACATTGCTCAATTCTGTCTAGGTCCAGTAGTTTTGCATTTTGTCATCTTTTCATGTCAAGTGACCACTAATTATCTTGGGCTTATGAAATAACTTATTAGTCACCGCATACACTTTTCCCATGAATATTCAGATTACATTCTTTTTATTGAGTTATCTTTGCATCATGTCAAAATAGTTTGTAGTTTGTACACAACAACTATCATATTTGCTCACAAAAGGTGTTCTTTCTTGGATTCAAAACTCACCATCATATCCATCCTTTAGGCCAAAACTTGTATGATACCTTGAACACATTTTAAAAAATTTATTTAGGCATGGAACACATTCAAGTGCCATCTTATTCCAATCTTACCAAACAACATCATAAAACTCACATCTAACACATGCATGCTTTCTTAGGACTTCACAAGTTTCATCCAGGAGTTATTCTTGCCTAGACTCACTTGGGTGAACCTTATTCATCCTAAAACATCCTTATATCACATTGCATGTGAGGAAAGATTTCATCTTTGAAGGAATTAATCACATGCAAGACATTGCTCTTAAGGAATCACTAAGATATAGTCTTAAAACTTAGTATATTCAACTAAAGTTCACATCTTAGAAACATCTAGCCATTCAAGTAACTAATGCTTAAAATAAATCATGAGAGTCTAGTGTATACTTGCCTCTTCAAGCTAATGCTCTTTTCTTAGCTTGGTTATTGAATGAGATGAGTTGGAATCTTCCTCCTCCTTCACTCTTGAGCATACAGTTTTTAAGAAAAGGAAGGAAGAATGTTAGCCATCATTCTAAAGTGAAAATAGAACTAATTTGTGGTTAGACCTTCTGACCAAAGTGAGGCTTTAAATGGAGCTTCCTAGCAAGAGATTGCACCACCTAAAATAGTTGAATATCTTACACCTAGTGACCATGAAGGTCACGGTTGGGGGGTAGGAAAAAGACACCCATGTGAGCTTCATTATTTTGCATGAAGAATTTACTTAAGGAACTTGGAATGAGGCTTACCTAAATACTTCTTGAGCTTGAATATGAGACTTGAGTTGGAACTCCTAGCTCCAAGATGAAGGCCGAAAGGTGTGGTTGGAGGGAGAGGGAAAATTTTTCTAAGTGTTATCTTAGCTTGGTTTGAGAGGGAATTCAAGATGGGATGGGATGAAGCTTCTAGGTATATTTAAAATAAATCATAAGGGGGATGGAAGAGGGGTGGCCGATGCATGAGGAGGGGAAAAGAGGCCTAGGCTTGTAGCTTCAAGCTTTTGCCTCCCATGCATGCATCCTTTTTAATATTTTATTATTTCTTTTGCATGCCTCCTTTATTCTTTTATTATATAATTGTATTTTTCTTTAGATATTTCAAATGCTAGAATAATAGAGAGGATTCTAGATCCCTTCATTTTCCTTGGCCAAATTTTCTTGAGGGTTTAGGGGTATTTTGGTCTTTTCACATTTACCCTATCTCATATTTATATAATTTAAACTATTATTTTTTTTATCTAATATGATTTTAAATTTGTTTCGTGAGGACCATTTAGGTTTGCATTCTTATAAAAAGAATTTATTCCAAGGTTGATCAAGGCCTCTTGGCCGAAATTACAAGGTGTATCACATACTTTGTGACGTTTGCTTGTATAACTATTTAATGTCCGTCCTAAATGAAGTTAAAGAATTTAAGTAAAGGAGCGCTAATTTGGCTTAAGTAAAATGCACATGAAGAAATCATTATCTGCATTACATCAATTTGTCATTGTTCAAGTACATGATATTTGGGGTACAACATCCTCCCCCCTTATCATAAGTTTCGTCTTCAAAACTTTAGAGACTAGTCAAAAAGATGGGGGCATCTACTCTTCATGTCTTCATCCGTTTCCCATGTGGCTTCTTCTCCTGAATGGTGCTTCCACTGAACCTTCACCATGGGTATGGATCTCTTTCTCAACTTCTTTTCTTTCCAATCAACTATCCTTTGGGGCTCCACTTCATAGGATGAACCTTCTTTGACCTTCAACTGGTGATCTTCAAGAATGTGGCTGGGATCATAAACATATCGGTGGAGTTGGGAAACATGAAATACATCATGTAACTGGGAAAGTGATGGGAGCAACGCCAGGCGATATGCAACTTCACCAACTTTTTCTAAGACTTCATACGGTCCAATGAATCTTGGGCTCAATTTCCCCTTTATGCCAAATCTCTTGACTCCTTTGGTTGGAGAAACCTTTAGGAAAACTTTCTCTCCTTCTTGAAACTCTAAGGGTGTCCTTCTTTCATCTGCCCATATCTTAGTCCTATCTTGTGCTGCTTTTAATCTTTGCTGAACCAACTTTAACTTTTCTTGTGTTTGCTCAACAATGTCGGGTCCCGTATAGACCTTATTTCCAATCTCGTCCCATTAGAGTGGGGACCAATATTTTCGACCATACAATGCTTCATATTATGCCATCCCGATGGATCTTTGGAAGCTGTTATTGTATGAAAACTCAACAAGCTTAAGGCTTTTATCCCAGCTTCCTCCAAAGTCAAGAATGCAAGCACGAAGCATGTCCTCAAGGGTTTGAATTGTTCTTTCTAATTGGCCATCTGTTTGAGGATGAAACGCAGAACTCATTCTGATCTCCGTGCCCATTGCCCTTTGAAAGGTTGTCCAGAATCTCGAGATAAAACGAGGATCGCAGTCGCATATGATACTTACGGGCACACCATGTAAACAGACAATTTGATCAATGTACATCGATGCTAACTTCTCTATGGTTGCTTTAATCGACATGGCCATGAAATGAGCGGACTTAGTCAACCAATCCACAAAGACCCATATAGCATCATTTCCATACTTAGTCTTGGGTAGGTCGGTCACGAAATCCATAGTGACGTGGTCCCATTTCCATTCCGGCACTTCTAAAGGTTGTAATAATCCAACGGGTCGTTGGTGTTCAGCTTTTACCCTTTGACAAACCAAGCATCGCTCAACAAATTCAGCTATTTGATTCTTCATACCGTGCCACCAAAACTTTTGCTTGAGGTCTTGGTACATCTTATTAGCTCCAGGGTGTATAGATAATCGCGAGTTATGGGCTTCCATTGAAACTTCATCTTTAATTTCTTTGTTCTCGGGGACACATAACCGTCCTCGATACCACAAACTGTCATCACTACGCACTTCAAAATCATCTTGTGGCTTATCTTTCATCCTTTCCTTGATCTTTCTCAAAGCTGCATCATCCCTTTGAGCCTCTTTGATCCTATCATTCAGTTAAGGAATAAGAACCAACTTGGCGAGAACTTCATCGACTGAATCAACTTCTTTTAAGCCAAACTCTTCCATATCCCGCTGAAGAGGTGGTTGATGTGGGTGACTTGTTTTTCGACTTAACGCATTAGCAACTTTGTTAACTTTCCCCGGATGATATTGAATGGAGAGGTCATAGTCTTTAATCAGCTCGAGCCATCTGTGCTGCCACATGTTGAGCTCTTTCTGGGTAAAAAGATACTTTAAGCTTTTGTGGTCTGTATAGATCTCACACTTCTCACCATATAGGTAATGTCTCCATATCTTTAATGTGAAACCACTGTGGCAAGCTCAAGATCATGGACAGGGTAGTTTTGCTCAAATGGCTTTAACTGCCGGGATGCATAAGCTATCACTCTATCCTTCTGCATAAGGACACATCCGAGACCATTCTTTGAGGCATCACTGTACACCACGTACTTCTCACCAGGAGTGGGCTGAGCTAGGATAGGGGCGGATGTCAACCTCGCTTTTAGCTACGAGAAACTCTTTTCA
The DNA here is from genome assembly GCA_036186865.1 of Eustoma russellianum. Taxonomy (NCBI): domain Eukaryota; kingdom Viridiplantae; phylum Streptophyta; class Magnoliopsida; order Gentianales; family Gentianaceae; genus Eustoma; species Eustoma russellianum. Next base: position 31,824,552 of record AP025047.1, read on the forward strand.
CAGTTGGCACTCCACTCGAACTTGGTTTTCTTTTGGGTCAATCTGGTGAGGGGAACAACTATCCTCAAAAATCCTTCCACGAATTTCCGATAATATCCTGCTAGCCCAAGGAAACTTCTCATTTCACTAACGTTTGTTGGTCTGGGCCATTCCGTGATAGCTTCAATTTTCTTGGGATCCACTGAAATCCCATCTTCTGAAATAACATGGCCGAGGAAGGATACACTTCGCAGCCAAAACTTGCATTTGCCAAACTTTGCTTACAACTGTCTTCCTCTTCGAATATTCAAAACTGTCCTCAAATGGGCTGCATGAGTCTCTTCATCTGGAGAATAGATCAAGATGTCATCTATGAAAACCACTACAAACTTGTCCAATTGGTCCTGAAAGACTCGATTCATGAGATCCATAAAGGCAGCAGGAGCGTTGGTCAAACCAAAGGGCATGACCAAGAATTCATAGTGTCCATAGCGGGTTCTGAAAGCAGTCTTAGGGACATCTTCAGCCTTAATCTTCAATTGAAAGTATCCAGATCGCAGGTCAATCTTACTGAAGATTCGTGATCCCAGCATTAAGATGCTTTTAGATAGGGTTTTGGAAATTTAAATCTTAATTGAACCAGAATTTGTTAGTTACATACCCGGAGTTGATCAAATAAGTAGTCTATTCGAGGCAAGGGATACTTATTCTTTATGGTGATTTTGTTGAGCTCCCGGTAATCGATGCATAAGCGCATACTTCCATCTTTCTTATTCACGAATAACATAGGAGCACCCCAAGGTGAAACGATGGGGCAAATGAGCTTCTTTTCTAGTAGCTCGTGTAACTGCTTTTAGCTCTTTCAGTTCTACTGGAGTCATCCGATATGGAGCTTTTGATATGGGTTCAGCTCCTGGAACAAGATTTATCTCGAAGGCAATTTCGCGATCAGGAGGTAGTCCAGGTAGATCATCAAGAACACATCAGGGTATTCGTTAACAATTGGGACTGGTGCAAGAGTAGGGCTCGCTTGCTCAGTGCTTAGGACATAAACAAAGAATCCTTCATGACCTTTCTTCAATGCTTGGCTGGCACGAGCCACGTTAACAAAAACTTTCTGGGATGGTTTCTTTAACTTAGCTCTTCCTTGGAATGACACTTCATCTCGAGCTGGGTTCTTAATGATAACTTGCCTACTCCGGAAATCGATGTGAGCATGGTTCCTTGAGAGCCAATCCATTCCAAGGATCACATCGAAATCACTCATGGTTATAGGAATCAAGTCGGCTTCAAGACGCTGTTCATCAAACTCAAGCACACAATTTCGGAAGATATTATGAGAGACAACCACTTGATCGTCGACTGCTTGTACTCTATAGGGTATTTCTAATTTGACTGAGTTATGATCGAGATTCTTAGCAAACTTTCTGGAGATAAATGAGTGGCTAGCGCCACTGTCGAACAACACATTTGCAGGTATGCTACATACTAGGATAGTTCCTGAACCATGCACATTTTACTAAGCAATATAATAGGCATGCATAAGAAAAACCTATTGAAGGCATAAAACTTTAAATCTTACCAGTAACTACGTCTTCTGTCTCCTCAACATCTGCATCTGTCATGACGTGCACCCTTGCATTTGCACGTGGCCGCTGGTTCTTTGGCTGTTGTTTCTGTTGTTGTTGTTGCTGCGCTCCTCTTTTTGGGCAATCCTGAATCAGATGACCATCTTCGCCGCATCCAAAGCATTTTCCACTCTTCTATCGACACTCACCCATGTGCCTCTTCTGGCACTGAGGGCATACTGGTATAGCTGGCTGCTGGGGTGGAGCCTGATTCTTCTGCTGATTATTCTGATGCTGCTGGCGGCGCTGATTCTGACCCTGGGATTTTCTTTGTCGAACTGACCCTCTGAAATTCTTCTTAGCTACCTTTTTGTACTTCTCATTTCCAGTCCCTTGTCTTTCTCTCTTTTGTCCCACATCGTCTCGTCGAATAATGTCTCTCTCAATCCGGTAGCATGCGTCCAAAACAGCTCCAGAATTTGTGGGATTTGCATTCACCAACCATGTCCAGATTCTTGGATTCAGCCCTCTTTCAAACTTCAGCATTTTTGTTTCTTCATCATTCATGGTAACAGGCTGAAATCTCCTTAACGCGATGAACTTATTTGCATACTCTGCTACTGTCATACCAGGCTCTTGCTTCAAGGATTCAAACTCATGCCTCTTTTGTAACTTGACCGACGGAGGGATATAGAACTCATGAAACTCTTGTAGAAATCTTTCCCAGGCAATCGGTCTGCGGAAAGGATGCAGATTCGTCTTCCACTATTGGTTAGTTTCACTTATCAGAAAAGGTCGGATAGCTTGGGCTTTCAGCTCGTCGGGAGCTTGAATTAACTCGAAACAGTTTTCAACTTCATCTAACCACTTCTCCGCTGTATCTGGATCTGGCTTTCCCTCAAATGGTGGCACATTAGCTATCTTTAGCTTCTTGAAGTAATACTGGGCATCTCTCACAGGCTGGTGCGGATGAGGTGGAGCATTCTGATGGATTAGGCCTTGACCGATCTGAGTGACAACTTGGCAAAAGGCCTGAAAGGCATTCATGTCAGGGATGACCAAAGGAACAGGTGCCTGCAGTGGTGGTGGTGGTGGTGGATTATTCTAAACTGGGGGATTTTGGTCCGGTTGTGATGGCGGGACCTGAACTGGTGGTGGAGGAACGGGCTCCTGAGCAGCTAGTCGCGCCTTAGGAGGTCTGCCACGCGGTCTCACCATCTGCACTATGGGGTGTTAACATTTACTTAAAGGTCAGAATAAAACCAAATTATTTTGACTATAGACCATAATTCGAAAATTTTAAATAAGGAAGATAAAAAGACACATCTTACGTTATAGAGCCGGATTTCATAAATTAGGATTAATTATTAAATTACATCCTACACCCGGTCTAAGTGGTCCTAGTCTAAGGGCATCACTCATCTAAGATCACGACTTAGGTCAAAGATCAAACTTAGATTGCTAAGATCATAACTTAATTCTACGTTCTACCCAAAATCTAGAGCCTGGGCTCTGATACCACCTGTAGCGCCCCACACCCGGACCTTGTCCAAATACAGTGCACCCGTCGTAATTCATTAAGGAGAGTACAAAGCGTCATGCATAACATGCGAAAATCCATAACTTAAGCCATGGACTTCCATGTTAATACTTAACATGGTAGCAAAATTTCGACAGAATTAAAACTTTTTAAATAAACATGCATTCGGCATAATAAGTTCCAGAAAGTAGTGGTCCCACAAAATGACATAACCGAAATCCAAAAAAGTTCAACATTGTTCATAATACAAACACCATGGCCGCACAAAAGTCCTTAAGATTTGCCTTCTTCAGATTTCCTTGCCAACGGATATGGCACTCTCAGCTCATCCTCGATCCACTCAATCTTAGCATTATCTGGCTCTGGGGAAAAATAAAAGTGTGAGTGATAAAAATCACCCATCAAGAATACAATAAACCACCATTAAATAAATAAAAAATTATAACATGAATGTAAAACGTCCAATAATCTTAATATTCATCTTACTTGACCATAGATCCATAATCCGCTAGAATGTAACCTAAATTACACTTCGGTAATACAGTTCTCACGTTATCATTATCCTCTATATCATAAACATTTATTATGTAACGTGTGCATGGAGTATGCATGATGCAATGTATGATGTCATGTCATGTGTAAATAAACATCGTCATGTGGTCCCATAACATATTCATAAAGAAAATATAGTGTCAGATCAATTAACCCTGGATCTGAGCAGGTCCAGAACATATCAACAGACCAATTAACCCCGGGTCTGGGACAGGTCCAGAACATGTCATCAGACGAATTAACCCCGGATCTGAACGGGTCCAGAACATGTATCAGATCAATTAACCCAGATCTGAACGGGTCTAGATCATATCATGTCAACAGACCAATTAACCCCCGGTCTGGAGTCGGGTTAGTCACATGCTTGGCCGGCAAAGGAATCATAAAGCTTTCTTTAAAACATGGGACCATAAAAAATGCATAACGAAAAACATATTTACTTGGAAAAACTTGCTTGCATACGGAAAATTCATAAAAATCAGATTCATGGGGTATATGATCATGCACGATACATGAAATGATATGCAATGCAAGTCATGACATGAATAATCGTAAGTATTCCTTATAACATGTCAACAAGCATGGTTTCAGAAACTAAAAATTTCCAGATTTTACTTCATGTTCATGGGGCGGCTAAATTAACCAAACAGGCTCATTTTCATAATTTTTTGTCCTACATGTGTTTAGTGGGGTATTATTTACACGTCGAAAATTTTTCGTAACTTTCTAAGGCGAATGAGACCCTTAACTCATTAAATTGTTACCAAGTGTACTTGCTGAATTCTGCAGTATAATAGCCATCTTTACCTAAATTTTTCATGATCCCACACTGTCGCTTTAACCTGTTGCAGAGTCGGATTTTCTTGCAACATGACATTGTCTCCCGATGTCAATTACACTGTAATATGCCGCAGAATAGCATCACAATCAGCCACCTATTCCGCTACGAAAAGTTCTGAGAAATAACGCACTGCCTATGCCTCAATATCTAAACTGAGCACATATTCGCTACCATCCGGACGTAGGATACGACGAATATCTTGCTTTCTCCTTTTATCCTTCACCATGTTATGATAAAATGAGGTGTTTTCATCTCCTTCCTTAAGCCATTTGACATTGCCCTTTTGTTTCCAATAATGAAATGCTCGCTTCTCCGTAAGTTGTAGCTGGGCAACACTCTGATGATATCTTGCACACGCCATCTCCGTGGGATCGGAGTGTTGGGATTAATTCAAGATACGTGTGATGCGCAGCACGTTGATGAAGTTTATACGAATTAATCATAAGGTGGACGTTATGTATGATAATATTATATGTCACATATGTCACGTAATAATATTAATTGTTACGTAAAACATCCACACGTTAAGTGATCATCGGGTATGTTCGTGGATGTATAGTGTGATCTAAATGGAAACCCTGAATATGTAGACAGTCATATGGTCAGAGACCGCGATGGATGGGCTCAAAGTGCAGCGACCATAAAGTTACGATATCTGGTCCCCGAGGGGCGACAACCCACGTGTGGCTAGTAGATAATTATTGGCACAATAATTAAATATTGGATAATATTTAATAGGAAGATAAGGTTGAGTTTTAAATTTAAGATTAAATTTAAAACCTTATACCTATCAGATCCTTCCATCCCCTCTATATGAAGAACGCTTCACCTCCTCATATCAGTGTGTGTGAAAAAACGCTGCATACAGAAAAGAGGGAAGGTGTGCCAAGTTTTCTATAAAGTCCACACTGCCTAGCCTCTCCATCGGGTAAAGCAGTGAATTGTTGAAACTAGTCAAGGGGTGTATCAACAATTGATGGGGGGTCGTGAATCCTTGGATCACGCCAGATTCTTCATCAGCCGGAGCAGTTGCAGTGTACGTGTTCAGATTAACAACAGCAATGGAGCGAGGTATATTTTCCGCATTTTGTTACTTTGTCCATTGATTCGATTAAACGGTCCTATTCAGGGGTTTATTAAATTAAATCCAACAAGTGGTATCAGAGCAGACCTAATCGAATCAATTATGTTAATCTGTTCATGTTGGGAAAAAAAAACG
>AP025047.1:31830260-31868181 GCA_036186865.1 Eustoma russellianum
TAAAAAAACGAAATTTTTCGGGTCAAAAACGTTTTTCCGGAATAAAAGCTTTGGTAAAACAAAAGCTTCTGGTTTTCTTTGAATAAAGAAAACTCCCATCCGATTTTATCCAGAATCAGGCGCTGGCCTGGTGGCCACCGTCTCTGCCTCGAAAACCAGGAGTCGCAGGTTCAATCCTCCCCTGCGAAAATTTCGGATGTTTTTTGGTTTTCTGGAATTCTGCCTTTTTTTAATATATTATCATAACTGCTCACTTAAAGAGCCAAAAGGCCATCTGGCCTAGTGGGAGCTGCGGCTGCCATGAGTAAAGAGGTACCAGGTTCGAACCCCTCTCCAGACTTGTCTGGAGCATTTTTTTTTATTCCTGACGAACTGGCTGGGGATTGGGCTGGCAATTCAGCTTCTGCCAGTCCGGTCCTGTTTCAGAATAGGGCTTCGGCCCAAAATCAGGTTTAATTAAAAAAAAAAAGGGCTAGCATATTCCAGATTTGGGGTATTGGATCGGGTCTATTTCAGAAGGGCTTCGGCCCACTACGGCATTAACCAAAAAAAAAAGGTTTCAGGTGGGCTTTCAGATTCGGCCCTAATTCGGTTCAGTTATTGGGCTTCGGCCCAAATTACAGTAAACTTAAAAAAAAAAATCAGTTTTAAGATTGGGCCGGGCGGGTACTGACCCGACCCGACCCGCGCCCCATTTTGTTATTCTTTTTTTTTTAAAATTTTCAGTCTTATTTGGTTTATTATTATTATTTTGGATAAAGTAAATAATAATAATAATAATAATTATTATTATTTAAAGTTTATTTTCAGGAAAATAGTAATAATAACAAATTGTTGTTATTATTATTATTTTAAAGTCTCCTTTTAAAGAAAAAAATAATAATAATGATGATAATTTGATTATTGTTGTCATTATTATTAAAGGAAAATAGTAATAATAATAAGTAATTATTATTATTATTTTAAAGTTTCTTTTAAAGGAAAATAAAGTAAATAATAATGATAATAATTTTATTATTATTGTTATTATTTAAAGGTTATTAAGGAAAATAGTAATAATAATAATAATAAATTCTTGTTGTTATTATTATTATTTTAAAGAAATCCAAAATAATAATAATCAAGTGTTAAGTTTAATTTCCGGTTATTATTGCAGTATTTCTTTATATGCGTGCAGTTATTTGTTTATTTATTTATGCCTTATGTTTATGCATGTTAACAAATAAACAAATAAAGTTAAGGAACTTAACCCAATAAGGATCCGAATCTTGCTTGACCCGGTTTGACCGAGTTCAACCAAGTTAATTCGATGGGCTAAGTTGACTGAATTAACCAACACTTATCAATCAATGCGGTTTATACTCGTGATAGATGACACATTGAGTTGTGATAAAAATACCGTACGCATAGTTTTGTCTAAGAAAGCCGGTATTTAAGCGAGACCATTGTGACTCCACCGGTGGCCTGGAAATTATGTGAAATGGTAATACACCCTTATGGCAAGTGGGTATTACTGAATCGGTTCACTTCACACTCAATGTGACCCATCATAAGGTTATATCACTTGTTAAATTGATTGATAAAGATATTGTTTCCTTATATCGTAAGGAGAACTGAGCTTGGTTCAAGGTGGTTCTTATTTGAGCCGTAAAGGGAATCAAGCTAGTTCAAATTGGTTTAAGTAAAACAAAACGGATGTTGGGGTTAAGTATGCACGGTACGTGCAAAAGGGTCAGTCAGGAAACTGCGGATCATTTAGAACCATAAAGTTACGCGACTTAGCAAATGTAGGGCTTTAATATGATCCCCTTAAAGTGCGGCAATCATATCATCGCCACTATATTTGTTATGATCGTGAAGGGCATGTATGTGTTGGAGGCAATCATTGACCGGCCCAAAGGAAGGTGTGATTGTCGAAGACACATATGAGCATGGTAGTGGACCCAAATAGGGCCGGCGGTGAAGCTTTAAAAGCGTAGGTTAACTCATCGGCCCAAAGGAAGGTGGTTAACCTGTGCTTGGAGAGCCGTCATATTGACCACTACACCCAATTGTTGAAAGGTATTGGGATGACTCCAAAGAGCCCCAATATTGGAAGACAATTGGGATGGAATCGGGGTTCTATTTTGATATTTGGTTTTATGCAGTTTAAAGATTACACGTGTTGTGTATTTAAGTCCGTTTCTTGTTTGCTTTTCAGCAATAATGCCTAACATTAAGGATATTCCTACAATGAACGGTTCAAACTATAAGCAATGGAAAGATCAATTTGAGATCTTTATGGGGATTGCTGATCTAGACAATGCGTTACAGATAGATCGTCCAGCTGTGCTAACAGACGAAAGTACCAGTGAGGAAAAATCTCACATGGCACGCTGGCTACGATCAAATCGCATGTGTCTTATGGTCATGCAAAAGACTATCCCCAAATGCTTCAGGGGACACGTTTCTGAGTCCACGACGGCTAAAGAATTTTTAGCCGATCTCGAGCAAAGATATATAAAGAATGAGAAAGCCGAGGCAGGCAATCTCTTAAAGAAACTTTGCTCGAAACAGTACCGTGGAATCGACAGCATAAGGGTGCATAAAGTTATGAATGCTGTCGCCACCAAGTTCGGTGGTAAGAAACGCAAAGCTGCGGAAATGGTTACTGTGCAAAAGGCAAGTCAAAAGGAAAAGGGGGTGCCTACTGCTGGCACACGCAAAAGCATGACTTGTTTCTTTTGCAATAAGGAAGGACATTTAAGGAAGAATTGTACCAGTTATATATCTTGTCTCAAGAAAAAGGGTACATTCTTAGTTTGTTCTGAAGTTAATTTTGTTTCGGATATAGCCACTTGGTGGGTCGATACGGGAGCCACGACTCACTTATCTGTGACTATGCAAGGTTGCCTAAGCCATAGAAAACCAAGAGACGATGAAAGATACGTCTATTGGGGAAATGGCAGCGGCATAAAGGTTGAAGCCATCGGGCATTTCAGATTGCTGTTGACATCCGGTTTCTATCTAGATTTGCATGACACTTTTGTAGTGCCATCGTTTAAACGAAATCTTATTTCGTTTTATCGATTGGATAAAAGTGGATATTACGGTTATTTTGGAAATGGAAATTTCCAACTATATCATGCTTCTAGATTGATTGGTCACGGTATAATGTCCGAAATTGATAAACTTTATTCAATAAATGTTGCTTCAAATCAGGAAACCTTGCATGTTGTAACGCGAAACGTTAAAGCAAAATTAACTCATGAGAATTCAGGATCACTTTGGCATCGACGTTTAGGACACGTGTCCAAAAACAGAATAGAACGTCTTGTCAAAACAGAAATTCTCAATCCTTTAGACTTAACCGACTTAGAGTCGTGTGTATTTTGTGCTAAAGGAAAACAAACTAAAGTCCGAAGATATGAAGCAAATCGTGCAAATAGTCCATTAGAGTTGATTCATACCGATATTAGTGGCCCATTTCATCCGGTTACTCGAAATGGCCACTCTTATTTTATCACCTTTATTGACGACTATTCGCGATATGGCTACGTATTCTTAATTAAAGAAAAAGCGCAAGCAATAGACATGTTCAAATCCTTTAAAGCTGAAGTTGAGTTACAACTCAACAAAAGGATTAAAGCCGTCAGATCGGACCGTGGGGGTGAATACTACGGTCGATATGATGGATCAGGAGAACAGTGTCCAGGACCATTTGCTAAATACCTAGAGGAAAACGGAATCGTCCCTCAGTACACCATGCCTGGGTCACCAAGCATGAATGGTGTAGCTGAAAGACGAAACCGTACACTTATGGATATGGTGCGTAGTATGATGAGTCAAACTACCCTACCATTATTCCTCTGGGGAGAAGCGCTTAAAACCGCAGCTTACATCCTCAACCGATTACCAACTAAGGCAACAATAAGGATCCCTTATGAGTTATGGACTACGCATAAGCCTAGCCTTAACCACATAAGGGTTTGGGGCTGTCCAGCAGAGGCGAAGCCTTACACACCAAATGAAAGAAAGCTGGACACCAAAACAGTTAGTTGCTATTTCGTTGGTTACTCGGAAAGGTCACGAGGGTATAAATTCTACGATCCCACAAGTAAAGTGTTTTTCGAGACAAATTCGGTAAAGTTCTTTGAGGATACTTTGGTTCCGAGGGGAATGATTTGCATCAGCAGATCATCGAGTTAGATGAGGCACACTCAGATGTGACAGAAATGCGAATCGAACCATCTTTTGGGGAGATAGCATCAGCGATACCCGCACCTGAGGTACCTCATCCCAGTAGTGACGCTCCACAGGAACAAGTTCATGTTCCTGAGGAAGTTACTGAAGAACCCGATGAATTGCCGGCTGATGCAGTTCAGGAACCTACAGTATCTCAAGAACAAGTGCCCCTAAGGAGATCCACTCGTGAACGGAGAAACCCCATACCTAGCGACTATGTGGTGTATCTCCAAGAACACGAATTCGATATTGGTATGTTGGACGATGACCCTGAAAACGTCCAACAAGCAGTACAATGTCGAAATAAAGAAAAGTGGATAAAAGCCATGGAAGAAGAGATAAAGTCTATGCATGACAACAAAGTATGGGATGTCGTCTCGTTGCCTAAAGGTTCGAAACCCGTTGGTTGCAAATGGATATTTAAAACCAAACGGGATTCAAAAGGCAACGTAGAACGATATAAGGCTCGACTTGTTGCTAAAGGGTTTACCCAAAAGGAGGGCATAGACTATACGGAAACCTTCTCTCCAGTATCTACGAAGGATTCCTTCCGGATAATCATGGCTTTAGTGGCACACTTAGATCTTGAGCTACATCAGATGGATGTTAAGACTGCGTTTCTAAACGGAGAACTCGACGAAACCATTTACATGGTTCAACCGCCTCAATTCGAGGTGGGAGATCCAAAAGGCATGGTTTGTCGACTAAAGAAATCCATCTATGGGCTCAAGCAAGCGTCTCGACAGTGGTACTTCAAATTCGCCAAAGTGGTTGTCTCCTTCGGTTTTGAGGCAAACCAAATTGACGAATGCGTGTATCACAAGTTCAGTGGGAGCAAGTTCATATTCATGATCTTGTACGTAGATGATATACTGCTTGCAACAAACGATGTAAACATGTTGAGCGACACCAAAGCCTTTCTGAGAAAGCATTTCGAGATGAAAGACCTTGGTGAAGCCTCATATGTGTTGGGACTTGAGATACGGAGGAATCGTACCCAAGGTATCTTAGGTCTCTCACAACAGGCATACATCGAAAAGGTGTTGAAGCGGTATAGCATGGATAAGTGTAAACCACTTAATACCCCTGTGGCAAGAGGAGATAAATTCAGTTTAAAACAATGTCCCTAAACAGAGTTTGAACATTCGGAAATGAGGAATACTCCATATGCTTCGGTAGTAGGGAGTATAATGTATGCCCAAGTATGTACACGACTAGACTTGGCATTCATTATGGGAATGTTAGGCAGATACCTCTCTGATCCGGGTAAGGATCACTGGACCGCAGCAAAGAGGGTGCTGAAATATTTACAAGAAACGAAACAACACGTACTGACGTATCGGAGATCTGATAAGTTAGAGATCACTAGATATACAGATTCCGATTTTGCTGGATGCTATGATAGTATGAAATCGACCTCAGGCTATGTGTTTACCTTAGCCGGAGGTGCGATCTCATGGAAAAGCGCGAAACAGACCTTATTGGCGTTCTCCACTATGGAGGCGGAATTCGTAGCTTAATTCCACGCATCCAATCAGGCGATATGGCTTCGTAATTTTGTCACAGGGCTGCGGGTATTGGAGACTATCTCATCTCCAATGAGGATTTACTGTGACAGTAAAGCTGCGGTGCTATATTCAAATAACAACCGGAGTTCATCTAAAGCGAAATATATAGAGATGAAGTATCTGGCTGTTAAAGAAAGAATTCAGAGTGGTCTGATCAGTATTGAGCATATCAGTACAGACTCTATGGTGGCCGACCCTTTGACTAAGGCCGTGGAACCGGTAGTGTTTCACAAGCATGTTAGCCGTATGGGTCTTAGTCCAGTTGAGGATGTTTTATCCTAGTGGGAGTCTGTAAGGTTTTTCTTGTGTTCAATAAAGTTGTTTATTTCAGACATACAGTATAATGTACATTCCGGTTATATTAAAGTTTTTCTGCAGAAGTAATGTACATTAAGCAGTTACGGCATACATTCTGAATTCTATTGATCTCGCTAAAGAGGGCCAAGTTGGAATTAGATATGTATGATCACCTAGCATATTAATTCCACACTACATATCCATTTCAGTATCCATGTCATTCAGTAGAATGTTAGTATCATGATTTAAGAGGGACAAGTCACTAATTCAATGTGACGGCGTGCGGCTTAAGTCTTTTGCTAACATTTGCTGATGGACCGGATAAAGAAAGACACACTAAGGGACATAAGGTATATGAGCTCAAAAGGGTGACATATAATCTTTAAGATACATACATAGTCCAAGTGGGAGATTGTTGGGATTAATTCGAGATACGTGTGATGCGCAGCACGTTGATGAAGTTTATACGAATTAATCATAAGGTGGACGTTATGTATGATAATATTATATGTCACATATGTCACGTAATAATATTAATTGTTACGTAAAACATCCACACGTTAAGTGATCATCGGGTATGTTCGTGGATGTATAGTGTGATCTAAATGGAAACCCCGAATATGTAGACAGTCATATGGTCAGAGACCGCGATGGATGGGCTCAAAGTGCAGCGACCATAAAGTTACGACATCTGGTCCCTGAGGGGCGACAACCCACGTGTGGCTAGTAGATAATTATTGGCACAATAATTAAATATTGGATAATATTTAATAGGAAGATAAGGTTGAGTTTTAAATTTAAGATTAAATTTAAAACCTTATACCTATCAGATCCTTCCATCCCCTCTATATGAAGAACGCTTCACCTCCTCATATCAGTGTGTGTGAAAAAACGCTGCATACAGAAAAGAGGGAAGGTGTGCCAAGTTTTCTATAAAGTCCACACTGCCTAGCCTCTCCATCGGGTAAAGCAGTGAATTGTTGAAACTAGTCAAGGGGTGTATCAACAATTGGTGGGGGGTCGTGAATCCTTGGATCACGCCAGATTCTTCATCAGCCGGAGCAGTTGCAGTGTACGTGTTTAGATTAACAACAGCAATGGAGCGAGGTATATTTTCCGCATTTTGTTACTTTGTCCATTGATTCGATTAAACGGTCCTATTCAGGGGTTTATTAAATTAAATCCAACACGGAGTCCAAATCCCTTTTGCAAGTAATGACATGCTCTTCTGTCTGAGCTACCACATCAAAAATATTACCAAAAACCTCTTTATTCCACCACTTTAGCTCCTTCCGTAAGCGACGAAGCTTATCAAAGAAACCTCACATACCGCCCACCGTTGGAAAAGAACACCAATGATGCTGAATGAATGCATCAAAATCTGGATAAGTAGACCAGACATCAAGGTATCTGAATACATCAGGACTCCTGGGACTATCCAAATCACATGTCAAAAATAACGGAGCATGATCAGAGGTGGCCCTTGTAAGATGTTGAACCTGCGTAACTGGAAACATATCCAAAAAAGATGGAGAGCACAGAAACCGATCAAGCCGACACCTAAAACGGCCTAAACTATGGCCATCACACCTCGTATATAAGGATCCTTGAAAAGATATCTCTTGTAATCCGCATACGTGTATACCATCTTTAAAATCATGTAACGAGTGCAATGTAGGTAACGATCTTCCCCGATGATCCTCTAATGTGCGAAACGTATTAAAGTCACCACCCACCAACCAAGGAATAGACAACGAAGCTTGGAATAGTTGTAAATCAGCCCACGACGGTTGCCTAGCAGATATGGAATGCAGCCCATAAACCGCGGTGAGCCAAAATTGCTCTCCCGACGCCAACCATTGATAAAACCATATATGATCATGACAGGCGGATAAAGATTTTGAAAACCCCAATTGCAATTGATACGATAAGAATAACGAAGGTCTAATTTTTGGTTCTATGACGACTAGAATATGCAGATGATGCCGTCGGACAAGAGAAAGTAAATGATTCAACGAGGTTCGTATGCCTCTAACTTTCCATATAATCATCTTCATTAAGATAAAACATCAAAAGAGTTAGAGAGGTGAGCAGCCCGTAACCTGGTGAGCCCGGGCGAAGTAGGGACTGCCTGTTGTGTACGACGCAGCAATCGAGGGGCGACACTTGATTGGGGTTCCACTGACACTTCAGTTAAAGTCCCTTGGCGGCTGGCGTCTAAAAATGTTGCTTGAAAAAGATTAGTCATACCGGTATAAAGATCATGATCTTGTTCATCCAGATGATTAATATCTAACGGAAGAACCTATTCACTGTCTGAATGAGAAGACGCGGCTACTTGTACTGTGAGATCCCCCAACATACAATCATCGACTCCCCTTAAACACGAGACATCCTGAACATCTGGAATCTCTGTTACTGCTCCCATGTCAGGCGATGGTGGCTGTGCTAGAATCAGAGAAGGGGGTGAAACATGAATCGAGGATTGCAGGTTAGCTACCTCGATCATGACTTCGTGCGATAAAACGTCTGGAGCATATTTTTTAGGTGTCCATTGTTGGTTCTTTTCCTTATTTGCCTGGTTTTTATCTTTGTTCTCCAATGTAGGACGCTTATTCAACTGATCATGGTCAGAATGTGCAGAGCCAGATTTGCCACAGTCAGCTAAAACATGCCCTCATCGGTAACAACCAGTGCAGTATGATGGAAAATCTTCATACTCAACATTTTGCATGATGATTCTCAAGGGAGTCTGTATATAAAATCGTTGCGCCAACTCTTTTGAAACGTCCAGTTCGATGCATATACGTGCCACAGAAGGTCGATTGGCAGCTGTGGTGGCTGCGTCTAGGTTTAGTGGTGATCCAAACATTTTAGTGATATGAAAAAACGCATCTTTGTGATGAAAATGAATAGGCAACACAGGAAAAGACACCCAAATCGCAACTATTGGAACTTCAACTGCGGGATTATAGTCTGGCTTCCAGTTGGTGATTCGCATATGCTTTCCAAGAATCATCCAACTATGACGCGAGAAACAACGAAAATAATCTTGTTCCTGATTAAAATGGAGTAAAACATGCATGGCATCGAGCAATCCAACTTTTACTGCTCCTTCATAGCCAATGAGGTCTACTGCCGATCGGATCGTCGCAAGTGGCGGACGCTCATACCAAAACGTTCCCACCAATTTAAAGCGATATGGGGCCGCAAAAAATTGTATTTCCTCCTCCATAAATGTTATCATTGGGCCCCCTTTTACTTTTTGGATGAGTTTTGGTGCCGTGATTGATGAATATGGCACAAACAGCAATGCGTATGTTCATGGCGGCACCAAAATGGGCTCTATCGGCTGGATGGGGATCGACATGGGTCTGGTTGTCATGGCTGTGAAAAAGAGATGATGAAAAGGAATGGAAATCCAGGGAAGAAAGGAAATTGGTGGTTCTACGGTAGGCGACGGCGGCTACGCCGCCAATCGCTGTAGATCACTCCTGGGAGGAGAGGGCAGCATTTTCAAGAAAATGTTGTATCCTTATCATTCTCTCTTATTATTATATCGTTTACATATAGTATTAGAATAGTGAGCCCTTCCTCGGATGATACCTTAGTGAATAATGTATGATCACTATGGCTTTGAGTACACTTAAGGTCTTTCACAGTTGTACTGAACGTCTTATACCAAGCTTTTAATGATTGTTTTAGTTCAAACATAGAAATCTTTAACTGACTAACCTTATTCTGATTGGTTTTGTCACTAAATCTTGGTGGTATGCGCATGTAAATCTCCATTCAAGAATGTATTTTAACATTTAAATGATATAATTTACAGTCGAGGTGAATTGTTGTGCAGAAAATAATCCTAACGGTATTAAGTTTGGAAAATGGGGCAAAGGCTTCTAAATGATCAATGCTATATGTTTGGGTGAATCCATTTGCTACCAATGTTGTTTTTTACTTATTCACAGTTCTGTTATTATTGTATTTATTTGTGAACATCCATATACATCTAACAGATTTTATAGTCGCTGAGTTGGGTATTAACTCCTAAGATTGATTCTTCTCTAAGGCATTGATTTGTTCAAGCATAACATTTTTCTATTCAGGTCGGCTTAGAACTTCTTGTATATCTTTGGGTATGGTTTTATTATCAAGTGAGCATATACATGTCTTAAGGTTAGGATTCAAACTATGATTGTCTATAATTTACCTGCAGTTGACTTTTGTATTCAGCCTAAGTTTCCTCTAATGAAGTTGCTTCTTCCAACATTGGTTGTGTTATGATTAGATATTCAGGTTTACTAGGTAGTCTATCCCATCCAAAGTTTGTTGGACCGTGCACCTGCAATAAACACCACTAGAGGGGGGTTGAATTGTAGCGCCCCGCACCCGGCCTCGTCCGGATACGGTGCACCCGCCGTACTTCACTAAGGAGAGTACAAAGCGTCATGCATAACATGCGAAAATCCATAACATAAGTCGTGGACTCCCATGCTAACATTCAACATGGTAGTAAAATTTAGGCAGAATTAAAAACTTTTACATAAATCATTCTATACATCCGACATAAGTTTTACAACCACATTCATTACATCAGTAATTCTGCAATTATTGCTTCCAACATAAATCCGTCATATTGTGAATCCATCATAATAGAATCCCTAAGCTGTCATCCACTCGCATTCTCACGGATGTGGGATCCTATGCTCGTCATCAATCCTTGTTACCCTGTTTCCTGTAAACTCTGAGAGGAAAAATAAGGGGGGTGAGTGACAATGTCACCAACAAGTACACCATAAACAATCGTGCATTAAATGGAAAGTACATACAAGAACCGAACCCCCAAAATTTGGTCTCTTACCATCATACATGTCTTTCCATTCAAATGCCACCAAGGTAATAGAATCATCACTTGATCATAAAGGGAATAAGATCATAGCTTACATAACAACAACAATAAGATCGTAACTTAGGTAACGAAAGATAGCAAAGTCATGACCTAAGTAACATTACGTCTAGCATTTAGCTAGCATCTCATCCCTTCCGTCAATAGCCACTAAGGCAATAAAATCATAACTTAGTCATGTAGCACGTAAAGACACAACTCAGTGCACAGACTCGACATCATGCTCATGACCATATGCAACGTGTATGAGTATGCAAATGCAGTGCATAATGAAAACATGAAAATATTTTCTTTCATTCTTTCTTTCGAAACATCATCGTCAATAAAATCAAGAGAGTTCAGATCTATTATATCTGGATCTGAGGCGGTCATATCCATCCCTTCGAATCTATTATTTCCGGATCCGAAAACGGTCACATCATCAATCATAGTCGTCAGGTCTATTCTCTCCGGGCCTGAACGGTCATGATTCTTTAGATCTATCATATCCAGATCTGAAAACGGTCTTACTTGTCAGGTCTATCATATCCGGGCTTGAACGGTCATGATTCTTCAGATCTATCATATCCGGATCTGAAAACGGTCTTACTTGTCAGGTCTATCATATCCGGGCCTGAACGGTCATGATTCTTCAGATCTATCATATCCGGATATGAAAACGGTCTTACTTGTCAGGTTTATCATATCCGGGCCTGAACGGTCATGATTCTTCAGATCTATCATATCCGGATCTGAAAACGGTCTTACTTGTCAGGTCTATCATATCCGGGCCTGAACGGTCATAATCATCATAATCAGGTCTATTCTTTCCGGGCCTGAACGGTCATAATCATCAGATCAATTAACCCCGGATCTGGAGCGGGTTAAGCTTGCCAGAAATATATGGTACCATAGGAATCTTTTCGCAATCGTAAACTTCTCTTTCAAAGATCTTTCTTTCAAAACTCAAAACTTCTTTTCAAAAGATCTTTCTCATCATTCTTTTTCATAAAATCAGTTTCGTGAACTGTATGAACATGGACAATGCGATGTATGATATGCAACATGCGACTCGTGAACAAATACATCATAACACGCATATGCTGACTCGTCTCTTAAGCTGGAAAAACTGTCCAGCAATCATACTCTGTTCATACAGCCTCATGCTCATCAATTTGTGCTCATTTTCATCAACTGATGTCATACACATGCATAATGAAGTCTTAGACACATGCCATAAAAATTTCGTAACATTCCGAAATGTCTAACGACCTCAAAACATCGAGTATCATCAAAGGTACTGCTGAAATCAGCAGGGCAATACCGCCTTACCTCATTTTCATGGATCATAAAACCTTAATCAATTTGATCCAACACCTGGAAAACATAGCTAACATACCACGGAACAATATTCCTAAGGCTAAACATCACATTTAAGCTTAAAAGAGCAAGATCGAAGCCTTACAACTTATGACATCAAACTGTCCTATTTTCCAGTTTTGTACCACTAACTTCAACTCAGTTGTTAACCATCGAAATGGTGGTTTTATGCTGATTTATTTACATGAACATGTACATCTATGCCTTAAGTAACTACCATAAAATTTCCAAGGCAATCCAACAAACTTAAAGGGGCTATCTAATTACTTTCCCAAAATGGGTACATGCAGAAACTGGAATGACCAGTTGTATCACGAAATGAATTGTGACCCAACCACATATCCTTTTACCAAAATTCCAACTGACAGATGTCATAAACACATCAAAATATCATCATACCAAAAATCAGCTCATTTGCACATTTCTAAGGTGCATTTTCGAGCCGCACAACTTACTACTCAAAACTGTCCTGTTCCAGCGACTCTGTTTGAGCAGTTTTACCAAGAACTTCATTAAAAATAATCCACAACTTCTTTTGTAGGATCTGCAAGGCACCACTAGAATGGGGGGGGGGGTTGAATAGTGGGTGCGGAAAATGTGGTTTTTTTAAAATTAGTTTAAACCAAAAACCCAACTTCTGAAAACAGTTTCTGTTTTCAGGACTAGTTTTAAAACGTTTTGAAAACTAGGTTTCAGGTCTTCAAAAATTCTGAAATTTGGAGAGAACTTAGACTCAGATGTTATGAGTGTCTCCTAAAAATTTCAGATTAAAATGCAACCTCTAACCCCTTGAAAATTTGTTGGTGGTCAGATTGTGCAAATCTGCCAGAAATGATACACTGATTTGAAAAATTAATTCCTATTTGTGCACAACTCCAAATGATCTGAAAATTTAACCACTAACCGCTTATATGTTATATTTAAATGGGTTGAAATAGTTTTGAAAAATTCTTTTGGAAAGTTAGTCAAATACGATCAAAGTCTCAACCTTTGCAAGCCTGAAAATCAGACTGCACTAGTCTCAGAACTTTGGACGTTTGAATGACTTATACTTGTCCAAAAGGGTTGAAACTTGCGCCAAAAGAACCCTAGAACGTTTGGTTATATTTTCTGAAAGTTTCGTGATTTTTAAAATTCTTTTACTATTTTTACGAACGTGATTAAAAACAGTAAACAGTGCTGAAACAGAAAATCAGTGCTGAATGTAAATGACACCAAGAATTTTATACTGGTTCGGTTATCAACAACCTACTCCAGTCTTCAAGGAACACCTTCCTTGGTTCACACTAATCACACAACTCAAAAACACCTTACCACAGGGTTGATGGAGTTACACACCAACTCCAACCCTTTACAAACCTTGTATGTTCTATACAATTCGCACGAACACCACCACCTTGCAAGATTGAAGATTGATCACACCTTGATCAATCTTTTACAAAGATAAAGAGTATGTGGTGGTATGATACAAGCCTATTCAAGGATAAGAATATAAGTACAATAGGCTTTCAAGAAGAAAGAAAGAAAGAGGATGTAGAAGAAGAAGGGTAGAACACTTTTGATCCTTGAACTTGCAACTCTTGTTCTTGTGTTTGTTTTGCTCTTCTTTCTTCTTTTTAACAAGTCTTGGCCGCCCCCTATAGGTCCTTCTCCTCTTGAAAATTATCTTCTAAGCCCTTGGGAGGATGTAAGACATCATTGTGCCAATGTCTTGCTTACTTGGCATCTTCTTATTGGATGATCATTTAGTCTTTGCTTACTTGGCACCTTCTCATTGGATGAATGTTGTCAACATGATGACATGGAAAAAAATCTAAGATTAACACTTTAAACATGTGCCAATATCAATCATAAAATCATACCATAAGTCAAGAGATACACCATAAATTGCAAGACAATAAAATTCTTCCCAACTAAGTCATGAAAATCGCCCATTAAGTGATTTACCATGCTGAATTTTCAGCATGTGTTACATGGTTGTATAATTCCAAATATTACCATTTTCTTTGATTTTTTTTCTTTTTGAAATAAATCACCAATTTATGATAAATATCCTTATCACATTGAGAATGAACTTGGACACATTCAAGACCATGAATTTGGCCATCACAAGTCACACACATGCTGAAATATTTTAAGCATGTGTGATATATAAAATATCATCACACTTAATTACCTTACATAATATTCAAATCATTTCCATAACATCTTCAATTAATCCTCTAATAAAAGATGACAAAATATGTCACCCTTAATGACAAAAAAAATCGGCCACCATATGTGTAGTATGCTGAAATTTTCAGCATGTGACATAAGAGAGGTATATGTTGAATACTTACCTTTTGTAGCTTCTCTCTTTGATTCATCAACATTGTATGATTGATCCTTGACCAATCAATATGCCAAAAAGGCTCTACATGTGCTCCATCTCAGCTGTATGTAACGTTGGAATGTGTATGTACATGTGCTGAAATTTATTTTTGCTAACTTTGTAAAATAGTGCACATTTAATAATACACACATGTTATATTCCAATCAGCCCTTAATTTAATTTTCTAGAACACTTTAAGATGTATATCATATGTAAAAAGTGTCTAGATACTAGTCACATGATGTTCAAGAAAAATGTTCCATGTCATGTGCGCAGAAAACCGAATTTTCGATATTTATCGATTACCCGATTTTTCTCTAATTTAAATTCCAACTTTTGCACATGATATATATATTATGTTATACATAATATATATATAATATATACTTTAAATCTCAGCACTTGGATGGTTTAAAGTGGTACCATTAACATGTGACAAAATTAAAATTGGAATCTTCACATTTTGGCCTAAATGTGGGATGATTTGTGTGTGCCAACATGGAAAGTATTTTGGCTGATCATACCATGTGTAGCACGAAACTTTCATCAATTTTTGATGTATATGGGCTGGCCATTTATTTATGGCAAGTACGTGACACGTTGGCGAAGTTTCGGTATTCGCCCGATACGACAAATTTCGGTTTAGAACCTTTTATCGTGTCGTATTTAATTTGTCATCACCATATCTTATATCATATGATATAAGACCTGAATATACTCATAAATATGAGTTAAGTATAGTGGTGTGACGTTAACGTACGTACGTAAGATATATAACGTGTCGGTAGTACGTTGGAATACATGTGTATGTGCCTTTATAAAAAATCTGAAAATATATGGTGTATATATATATGGCGTGTGTATCATTAAAGATGTGAGGAGGAGATATCTTTCCTTCCTTAGCTTTGTTGCCTTTGTGTCTTTTCCAAATGTGGCTTTCTTTAATGAACTACTTAGTTTATTAAACTAAGTACTTCACTTAATGAACTAGTTTAGTTCATTTATGGTGGCACCTGAAAATAGCATAAACACAACAAATGTTTGCCATATGACGTAAGCTTTAACGCTTCATGGCTCGTTAGTACGGCAACATAATATATAAGCTAAGTAATGGCAAGATATCATGCATACATGTACACGTTTATATATATATCATGCACGTTTTATCTTATGCTCGTTTTTGTGCACATTTAAATCATTTATTTGAAAATCACTTAAACCCCTTTTTCTCAACAATCTCCCCCTTTTGATGATTTTCAAAATAACTTATGCACATGATTTAAATCCTATCGCTCCCCCTTCAATCATGCATAAAATCAAAACATGAGTTTTAAATTCCGAGTCGCTCTCCCCCTTAATATATGCAATTAGTATCTCTCTCTCCCCCTTAAATCATGCTTTCTCTCCCCCTTTATTTTGAAAATTAAATCAAAAGATGCCTGTAAATATGAAGAAAAAATCATGCAATTCATATACGTTCGTTGGTAAGGGTTATTTATTCAACCCTTTGAAAATGTCCCTTTTGGTACCCACATTTGGGTGACCTTTCTAGGTCTTCCAAAAGGTGAAAAAGATGATGAAAATGCAACATAGTATCCGTTGGGGGCAAATGCGTTTGGCCGTTCGCCAAGAATCCCATCATGCGTATAATGTGATTTTCGTTTTTGATATGTATTTCGGTTTACATGCACGGGGCGTGATCTAGACGCATTTGTATGATATGAATGTCGCACATACATCACTTGTTTCTTCTCATATCTATATGGCACATAATTATATTTTGCATGATGTGAAGAAGAAGCACGTTGAGATGTCATAAGAAAAGGCCTGTGCGTTTTCTTAGATGCCACATATGTCTTTGATGGATCTATTTTCTTAGATGGGATAAATTTGGTTGGTTTATTTTGTGGCTTACTTTTCTCAACGTATCCTAGTCCGGTTTTGTCACTATCATGATTTTGAAAAGAAATGATGTGATCTAGTATGTTTGTTCTCGTGTCAAATTGTTTCACCTTTTTCTCTACATCCGCATTCCTTGATTTCAAGTTTGAAATCTCGGATTTCAATTCAGTGTTCTCGGATGTCAATGATGAAATCTCAGACTTTAATGAATTTATAATGCACGACGACTCTTCTTTTGAATCGTTTAATTGAGACATAAGATCTTTGTTAGAAGATTCTAACAATTTCTTATCTTCAATTAACCGTTTCTTTTGTTTTGCAAGAGTTCTAGAAAACTTATGTAATTCAAGATATTCAACATATAAATCATCATAAGATAGTTCAGAATCCGAGTCAGAATCAGAATTTACCTCATTTTCGAATAGTGGAGGCATTTGGCTTGACATATCTTTTTCCTCGGTTTCATGGCTAGTGGTTGCCATCTCACTAAGATCGTTGGATCCTTTTGATGTGAGTGTTCCTGCGCTCTGATACCAATTGTAGGATCTGCAAGGCACCACTAGAAGGGGGGGGGTTGAATAGTGGGTGCGGAAAATGTGGTTTTTTTAAAATTAGTTTAAACCAAAAACCCAACTTCTGAAAACAGTTTCTGTTTTCAGGACTAGTTTTAAAACGTTTTGAAAACTAGGTTTCAGGTCTTCAAAAATTCTGAAATTTGGAGAGAACTTAGACTCAGATGTTATGAGTGTCTCCTAAACATTTCAGATTAAAATGCAACCTCTAACCCCTTGAAAATTTGTTGGTGGTCAGATTGTGCAAATCTGCCAGAAATGATACACTGATTTGAAAAATTAATTCCTATTTGTGCACAACTCCAAATGATCTGAAAATTTAACCACTAACCCCTTATATGTTATATTTAAATGGGTTGAAACAGTTTTGAAAAATTCTTTTGGAAAGTTAGTCAAATACGATCAAAGTCTCAACCTTTGCAAGCCTGAAAATCAGACTGCACTAGTCTCAGAACTTTGGACGTTTGAATGACTTATACTTGTCCAAAAGGGTTGAAACTTGCGCCAAAAGAACCCTAGAACGTTTGGTTATATTTTCTGAAAGTTTCGTGATTTTTAAAATTCTTTTACTATTTTTACGAACGTGATTAAAAACAGTAAACAGTGCTGAAACAGAAAATCAGTGCTGAATGTAAATGACACCAAGAATTTTATACTGGTTCGGTTATCAACAACCTACTCCAGTCTTCAAGGAACACCTTCCTTGGTTCACACTAATCACACAACTCAAAAACACCTTACCACAGGGTTGATGGAGTTACACACCAACTCCAACCCTTTACAAACCTTGTATGTTCTATACAATTCGCACGAACACCACCACCTTGCAAGATTGAAGATTGATCACACCTTGATCAATATTTTACAAAGATAAAGAGTATGTGGTGGTATGATACAAGCCTATTCAAGGATAAGAATATAAGTACAATAGGCTTTCAAGAAGAAAGAAAGAAAGAGGATGTAGAAGAAGAAGGGTAGAACACTTTTGATCCTTGAACTTGCAACTCTTGTTCTTGTGTTTGTTTTGCTCTTCTTTCTTCTTTTTAACAAGTCTTGGCCGCCCCCTATAGGTCCTTCTCCTCTTGAAAATTATCTTCTAAGCCCTTGGGAGGATGTAAGACATCATTGTGCCAATGTCTTGCTTACTTGGCATCTTCTTATTGGATGATCATTTAGTCTTTGCTTACTTGGCACCTTCTCATTGGATGAATGTTGTCAACATGATGACATGGAAAAAATCTAAGATTAACACTTTAAACATGTGCCAATATCAATCATAAAATCATACCATAAGTCAAGAGATACACCATAAATTGCAAGACAATAAAATTCTTCCCAACTAAGTCATGAAAATCGCCCATTAAGTGATTTACCATGCTGAATTTTCAGCATGTGTTACATGGTTGTATAATTCCAAATATTACCATTTTCTTTGATTTTTTTTCTTTTTGAAATAAATCACCAATTTATGATAAATATCCTTATCACATTGAGAATGAACTTGGACACATTCAAGACCATGAATTTGGCCATCACAAGTCACACACATGCTGAAATATTTTAAGCATGTGTGATATATAAAATATCATCACACTTAATTACCTTACATAATATTCAAATCATTTCCATAACATCTTCAATTAATCCTCTAATAAAAGATGACAAAATATGTCACCCTTAATGACAAAAAAAATCGGCCACCATATGTGTAGTATGCTGAAATTTTCAGCATGTGACATAAGAGAGGTATATGTTGAATACTTACCTTTTGTAGCTTCTCTCTTTGATTCATCAACATTGTATGATTGATCCTTGACCAATCAATATGCCAAAAAGGCTCCACATGTGCTCCATCTCAGCTGTATGTAACGTTGGAATGTGTATGTACATGTGCTGAAATTTATTTTTGCTAACTTTGTAAAATAGTGCACATTTAATAATACACACATGTTATATTCCAATCAGCCCTTAATTTAATTTTCTAGAACACTTTAAGATGTATATCATATGTAAAAAGTGTCTAGATACTAGTCACATGATGTTCAAGAAAAATGTTCCATCTCATGTGCGCAGAAAACCGAATTTTCGATATTTATCGATTACCCGATTTTTCTCTAATTTAAATTCCAACTTTTGCACATGATATATATATTATGTTATACATAATATATATATAATATATACTTTAAATCTCAGCACTTGGCTGGTTTAAAGTGGTACCATTAACATGTGACAAAATTAAAATTGGAATCTTCACATTTTGGCCTAAATGTGGGATGATTTGTGTGTGCCAACATGGAAAGTATTTTGGCTGATCATACCATGTGTAGCACGAAACTTTCATCAATTTTTGATGTATATGGGCTGGCCATTTATTTATGGCAAGTACGTGACACGTTGGCGAAGTTTCGGTATTCGCCCGATACGACAAATTTCGGTTTAGAACCTTTTATCGTGTCGTATTTAATTTGTCATCACCATATCTTATATCATATGATATAAGACCTGAATATACTCATAAATATGAGTTAAGTATAGTGGTGTGACGTTAACGTACGTACGTAAGATATATAACGTGTCGGTAGTACGTTGGAATACATGTGTATGTGCCTTTATAAAAAATCTGAAAATATATGGTGTATATATATATGGCGTGTGTATCATTAAAGATGTGAGGAGGAGATATCTTTCCTTCCTTAGCTTTGTTGCCTTTGTGTCTTTTCCAAATGTGGCTTTCTTTAATGAACTACTTAGTTTATTAAACTAAGTACTTCACTTAATGAACTAGTTTAGTTCATTTATGGTGGCACCTGAAAATAGCATAAACACAACAAATGTTTGCCATATGACGTAAGCTTTAACGCTTCATGGCTCGTTAGTACGGCAACATAATATATAAGCTAAGTAATGGCAAGATATCATGCATACATGTACACGTTTATATATATATCATGCACGTTTTATCTTATGCTCGTTTTTGTGCACATTTAAATCATGTATTTGAAAATCACTCAAACCCCTTTTTCTCAACAATCTCCCCCTTTTGATGATTTTCAAAATAACTTATGCACATGATTTAAATCCTATCGCTCCCCCTTCAATCATGCATAAAATCAAAACATGAGTTTTAAATTCCGAGTCGCTCTCCCCCTTAATATATGCAATTAGTATCTCTCTCTCCCCCTTAAATCATGCTTTTCTCTCCCCCTTTATTTTGAAAATTAAATCAAAAGATGCCTGTAAATATGAAGAAAAAAATCATGCAATTCATATACGTTCGTTGGTAAGGGTTATTTATTCAACCCTTTGAAAATGTCCCTTTTGGTACCCACATTTGGGTGACCTTTCTAGGTCTTCCAAAAGGTGAAAAAGATGATGAAAATGCAACATAGTATCCGTTGGGGGCAAATGCGTTTGGCCGTTCGCCAAGAATCCCATCATGCGTATAATGTGATTTTCGTTTTTGATATGTATTTCGGTTTACATGCACGGGGCGTGATCTAGACGCATTTGTATGATATGAATGTCGCACATACATCACTTGTTTCTTCTCATATCTATATGGCACATAATTATATTTTGCATGATGTGAAGAAGAAGCACGTTGAGATGTCATAAGAAAAGGCCTGTGCGTTTTCTTAGATGCCACATATGTCTTTGATGGATCTATTTTCTTAGATGGGATAAATTTGGTTGGTTTATTTTGTGGCTTACTTTTCTCAACGTATCCTAGTCCGGTTTTGTCACTATCATGATTTTGAGAAGAAATGATGTGATCTAGTATGTTTGTTCTCGTGTCAAATTGTTTCACCTTTTTCTCTACATCCGCATTCCTTGATTTCAAGTTTGAAATCTCGGATTTCAATTCAGTGTTCTCGGATGTCAATGATGAAATCTCAGACTTTAATTAATTTATAATGCACGACGACTCTTCTTTTGAATCGTTTAATTGAGACATAAGATCTTTGTTAGAAGATTCTAACAATTTCTTATCTTCAATTAACCGTTTCTTTTGTTTTGCAAGAGTTCTAGAAAACTTATGTAATTCAAGATATTCAACATATAAATCATCATAAGATAGTTCAGAATCCGAGTCAGAATCAGAATTTACCTCATTTTCGAATAGTGGAGGCATTTGGCTTGACATATCTTTTTCCTCGGTTTCATGGCTAGTGGTTGCCATCTCACTAAGATCGTTGGATCCTTTTGATGTGAGTGTTCCTGCGCTCTGATACCAATTGTAGGATCTGCAAGGCACCACTAGAAGGGGGGGGGGTTGAATAGTGGGTGCGGAAAATGTGGTTTTTTTAAAATTAGTTTAAACCAAAAACCCAACTTCTGAAAACAGTTTCTGTTTTCAGGACTAGTTTTAAAACGTTTTGAAAACTAGGTTTCAGGTCTTCAAAAATTCTGAAATTTGGAGAGAACTTAGACTCAGATGTTATGAGTGTCTCCTAAACATTTCAGATTAAAATGCAACCTCTAACCCCTTGAAAATTTGTTGGTGGTCAGATTGTGCAAATCTGCCAGAAATGATACACTGATTTGAAAAATTAATTCCTATTTGTGCACAACTCCAAATGATCTGAAAATTTAACCACTAACCCCTTATATGTTATATTTAAATGGGTTGAAACAGTTTTGAAAAATTCTTTTGGAAAGTTAGTCAAATACGATCAAAGTCTCAACCTTTGCAAGCCTAAAAATCAGACTGCACTAGTCTCAGAACTTTGGACGTTTGAATGACTTATACTTGTCCAAAAGGGTTGAAACTTGCGCCAAAAGAACCCTAGAACGTTTGGTTATATTTTCTGAAAGTTTCGTGATTTTTAAAATTCGTTTACTAGTTTTACGAACGTGATTAAAAACAGTAAACAGTGCTGAAACAGAAAATCAGTGCTGAATGTAAATGACACCAAGAATTTTATACTGGTTCGGTTATCAACAACCTACTCCAGTCTTCAAGGAACACCTTCCTTGGTTCACACTAATCACACAACTCAAAAACACCTTACCACAGGGTTGATGGAGTTACACACCAACTCCAACCCTTTACAAACCTTGTATGTTCTATACAATTCGCACGAACACCACCACCTTGCAAGATTGAAGATTGATCACACCTTGATCAATCTTTTACAAAGATAAAGAGTATGTGGTGGTATGATACAAGCCTATTCAAGGATAAGAATATAAGTACAATAGGCTTTCAAGAAGAAAGAAAGAAAGAGGATGTAGAAGAAGAAGGCTAGAACTCTTAGAGGTTTCATCAGAACTTATCCTTATTCTCTAGAGGCGTTATCGTAACCTATCTCATATCAAGCACTTGCAACCTTGATACTATGTATTTGATAACGAAATCCATTCCGTGTAATCATGATCATAGTAGGCTTCTAGTTTCCTTTTCATAAAATATGAAAAAAAAACTTGGCAGAGATCATTAATTCTGGGATATAGACCATCAGCCCCTTTCTTGTAAACATCCTTTCGGTGATCATGTAACGGTTATTCTACGTACAAAATAGCTTCTAAAGGCACCCGGAATAATTCCCATAAGGTACACATACAAAGCTCTTCGTAAGGTATGTGCCACATTCACCCGTCTTGCTGATCGCCTTATTACGTAATAACTTTTACCCCTTTTTGCGATTATTTCATAAAATCGAACCAGAGGTTGTGGTTCTCCTTTGAAACTTATGTTCCCTTTATGACATTTCAATTCGTCCTAAGGTGGCCCGTTCTCTTAAAACATTGTTTTCATAATCATGACCTATTCCCGTATAATGCAATAAAATGTGTACAAGTGCTAATAGTGATGCATCATGACGAGGACCCCCAAGTCCCATACACAGTGTCATACTTAGCCATGTTATCACTAATAATCTCACTTGCTTACTTGTGGTCTACTCATCATAGCTTAAAGAAAACTATCATAATCACTCGTACTTGGTTAATAGGAAGTAGAGCAGAGGACATAGGTACTTCACACTTATTAGGCGTACCTTGGTTGTTTCTTTGTCATCCCCATAAAACTAGCCTTATATGGATACGATTTTCCTCCTTCTATTTCGTTTGCTTGTTAAATCGTTCCTTTCGTTCTTTCGTTCCCTTACTATCGCATTCCGCTCCGTAGCGGCCCTCCAATAGTTCACCAAAGATCCTTGAATACGACTTAACTTAGCCTAATTTGATCTGGGGGTCTAGACTGCGCACAAATCTGATTACCTTGAACTTTTCATCTTTCATAATCAAAGGAACATACTGTTCCAAAGTAATGAATGAGTACGGAGATGCTTGACCCCTGTCTTAGTGCGTCAAATTCCTCAAACCCTTCTCGTGACTAAGTCCTGAGAAAAGAACTCACAAAACTCCTCTTAGAACCTTGCCTTATCTTATCCAATACCAGTATCAGCATGGAGTTACTTTCAACTTTACTTAACCATCTTTCTGCCTACTATGAACTAAATTTCCCTGCCAAACCTTAGAATACGGTGTTCTTACTAACTATTGTTAGTAATGCTTACTGCCTCCTGGGGTGACAGTAATGATGTTATCTTACTGAATTGTGGTGCCATCCGCACCACGAAGTGTCGGAGTCTTACTTAAGGTATAAATATTCAGAATAAGCGACACCATTTAATTCGTAATCCCTATACGATCTTATGGTCATGCAAACAGTCATTGATTACATTCCGTAGATGGCCCATCGACTAGGGCTTTATCATATGGTCAACCCTAATTTCCAGTCTAAGTCATCCTGGTCTACGATCAACTCTCATCCAAGATCAGAACTTAAGTCTAAGATCAAACTTAGTTGACTACAATCATAACTTAGTTCTACATTCTGCCCGGATCTGGAGCCTTTGCTCTGATACCACCTGTAGCGCCCCGCACCCGGCCTCGTCCAGATACGGTGCACCCGCCGTACTTCACTAAGGAGAGTACAAAGCGTCATGCGTAACATGCGAAAAATCCATAACATAAGTCGTGGACTCCCATGCTAACATTCAACATGGTAGTAAAATTTAGGCAGAATTAAAAACTTTTACATAATCATTCTATACATCCGACATAAGTTTTACAACCACATTCATTACATCAGTAATTCTGCAATTATTGCTTCCAACATAAATCCGTCATATTGTGAATCCATCATAATAGAATCCCTAAGCTGTCATCCACTCGCATTCTCACGGATGTGGGATCCTATGCTCGTCATCAATCCTTGTTACCCTGTTTCCTGTTGTTACACCCCGTGACTTTTAAGCACGATTTTCAAATACTTAGAGGTCAACCTTAAAAACAACTTAATTAATTTTGTTGGTTATGAGACTTAGTCACCTAAAACATAGAAGAATAAGAAAGAAGGGTTCAAAATAGAATTAAAGGTAATTAATAGAAATTACCTAAAAGGTCCCTACTAGGAGATAGGGGGAGTTATAGGAAGTTAGTATAACTCCCCATCTCACCATAAGGGGATGTTTTCCACACCAAAGAGGAGAGGGAAAACCGCCTAGAGAGAAAAGGGAAGGAGAAGAGAGAAAAGAAGAGAAGAAGAAAAGGAAGGAAAGGCCGATCTAGGTTCAATCCTTACCAAAATTATGCAGTACGCTTGTAAGCTTATCTAGATTCCAAGGCAAGTAATCTTTCTATACGCTTTACGTAAATTTTGATACTTTAGGCCCTATGTTCTTACAAAGAGAAAACATGAATCACACATTAGTATTCTTGTCTTGTTTATCTTAAATGCTTTACTATATGTAAGTTTTGTTGCTAGTTGCGCAAAGTCCTGTTCTTTGGGCCATATCTTTGAAATTAGTTTGTGGTGTTTGTTGTTTGTCAAGCATGCCCATGAAAGTGTAAATATTGATGTACTTATCATTATGCTCTACTCTTTGTTGATTGTCTACACTTAGACGTTTGGGAGTAAGTACAGGGAATTGAAGGATGAGTGATGGCATTGTTGTAGACTTGTTGTGTTGGGAATGTTGATGATATCTTTTGAAGGTTGTGAATGATTGAAGTTTAAGAGGGGATATTGTTAGACATAACTAAGCATCAATTCATGATTAGATGTGTTAAGTTAGATGAATCTAGATGTTAAGATGGATCTTTAAGTGTTGAAAATGAAAGGGTTGAAGAAGGAGGGTGTTGGAGAGGAAGTTACTGCAGAAAAACTGCAGTTTGGCATCGTCAGAACACTTCGAACGCCTACATTGGGCGCTCTATGTCACATTCAAGGCGCCCTAATGTCTTCAATGTGTCCTGAAGCTTTCCCTACAAAAAAATTGCAGTTTAGAACGTCAGAACACTTCGAACACCTACATTAGGCGCTTTATGTCACATTAGGCGCCTAATGTAGCGTTCAATGTCACATTAGGCCCTTCATGTAGGCGTTCAATGTCTACGGCACATCCCCGAACACTTCGAACGCCTAGTATAGGCGCTCTATATCACTTTAGGCGCCTCATGTGGCGTTCCAAGTATACTGGAAGTCTTTTTGACCCTTTAGGCGCCCTATGTAAGTGTAGCAACTTTATACACTTTCTTGAACATAAAATGCAAGGGTATTTGAGGTGTAATTGAGGAAGATGGTAAGATGGACTAAGTAAGAATAAGATTGAATCCCAAGTGAATTAGTGAGACGAACGGATTTGGGAAGATACAAACAGGGAGTGTTTGAGGTGCAAGACCGTATACTTGATATGTAAGATGAGTGTGTGGGATACCTTTATTATCTTCCATTGTTCATGAATTACAAAGTGTTTGAAAGTGTGCTAGAGTTGTAAACATTAAGTGTGAATGAGTAGGGTTAAGTATGAATTCGAAGAGGATCGTGATATGAAAGGGCATGAAGTGGTATGAATGAGGTGTATTTGAGTAGTAACGTTAAGTGTGAATGAGTAAAGTTAGGTATGAACCCAAAGTGAGTTAGCAATATGAAAGAGCACAAAAGGGTACGAAAAGGTGTGTTTGAGAAGTATGAACGAGCAAGGTTAAGTGTGAACTCGAGATGATTTCGTAATACGAAGGGACATGAATGATACGATCAGAATGTGATAGGGGTTCAGGACTTTGTACTTGATATGTAAAGTGTGTGTGCATGTTTATACGTTGGATATGATTTACTGAGCATCCTGCATCATGACATGGCACTTGCATTTGTTTGAGATTTGTTTTGCGAAAGAACAGTGTTACAGAAAAGTTTTAAGTTTTCGAAAGACAAAATGGCTGCGGGTTGATCACAGGGTATAAAGTCACGTCTGCAAAGGCAGGGTATAAAAAGCGTGACCTGTGGATCAACAGCAGGGCATAAAGATTTTATGGGCCGTGGACCTATCAGCACGGAAAATAAAGTTATTTTATGGGGCCGTGGACCTATCAGCAGGAAAATAAAGTTATTTTTTGGGGCCGTGGACCTTTCAGCACGGATATATGATATGTAATGGGGCCGTGGACCTTTCAGCACGGATATATGATATATGTAATGGGGCCGTGGACCTTTCAGCACGGGGTATAAAGTTATATGTTAGGGGTCGTGGACCTTTCAGCACGGGTAAGTTATGTTTGTTGTGGACTGATCACCCATAGGGTATAAAGTTCTCTGCTACGCGAAGAATATGATATGTAAAGTGATGAAATGTTTTGTGAAATGACATGCATGACATGTTTATGAAAGAAGGCATATGCATGGGTGTTGTGTGTGTGATTTAAAAGGTACATGCATCATGATACATGAAGCTAAGACTTGACATGCAAGAAACGTGGTTAGTCTATGATTTGCTTATGTGATACGTTGTTTTCAATACATGTTGGTTCCCGTATCTGTGTACATATAGTGCTTTAATCGGTTCTAAGGAATTCTTACTAAGATGCTAATTGCTAACCCGAGCACCTTATTTTTGGGCAATGTTTTATACACTGGTGACTCGACGTGTGTGATTCCATAAGGTGTATAGATGGGTTACTTGCTGGCGATAATTTCGCTAAGAACAATTACTCTGTTCCTTTTCAGGTGAGCCTGAATATGAGTTGATATTTATTGAAGATGACGGCGAGTGGGCTCAATGGGTTGATGGTCATGGGGAATAGATAGATGCTGGATTACTTTTTTCAGTTTGGAAAACTCTGTTGTTGTTATATTGATCTAAAACTTATGTTGGCCAGAAGAACAAACATCTTTTAATTCCGCTACATTTATGGATGTTTTAATGACGATGAAGGTTTAAATTTGATGACGTTTTCGCTGATTTATCTTACATCGTTGAATGATGTACACTTGATCTGCTTTGACGCTTCGTAGTTCTCATAGTAGACTACGGCGGGTGCACTGGTTCCGATGACGGTATCGGGCCGGGGCGCTACAGGTGGTATCAGAGCCCTAGGCTTCAGATCTATCTCGGAAACTTAGGTTCATGATCTTATAGCAAGTTAAGATGTGATTTTCCCTTAAGTTTGATCCTTAGGTATAAGTGATGATTTTCTAGAGTCTAAGTATGATCTGGGTTGGGTGTGTGCGAGCGCGTATATCATTTAAATTTCTATAATAATTTAAATTGTCAGACCCCATTGATCTCTTGGATGCAACTTTGTGATGCCTTTCTGAAGTTTTACATGCCCAAGACAGCGATCTTAGACAAGATAAGGGCGTTCCACGGGCTAAAACAGAGTCGGATGATAATGTCGAGTATGCCGACCATGTCCGTGCTTTGGGTAAGTTCGCTCCTGTGATTATGCCTGATAATCGCTTAAAGATGACAAAGTTGGAGCGAGGTTCGGACTCAGGAATTCAGTCAGCAATTGTAAGCGCATGGATGAGAACCAACGAGGACATGATGGATGCATGCCTCTGCGTCGAGAGTGATTCTCGTAGAGTGGTGGCAAGAGAGGCCGATGCAGGATACTTGACAAAGGTAAGAGGTTAAAAGAAGAAATTGAGTTAGTGGCAGGCCAGGACATTTGGATCAAGATTCAGAAGAGATGTCCGGTCGGAAAATTTTAGAGACCCCCACCATAGAACCCAGATGTAAATCAGGCCGTAGGAGTTTTCCGCATTGCAATAAGAGCCATGATGGTGAACGTGGGAAGTTGGCAAGGGTGTGTTATCGAGCGGACAGGTAAGTCATCTCGTTAGAGATTATCCAGAGATGAGAAAGAATGCTCTGGGAGAAGTGGCTCAATAGCCGAAGACGGATGTTTGCGTCAATGTCATGATTGCCATGAATATCTGGCAAGTCGCCGATGTGGTATGAGGTACAATTTTAGTGAACAAGATATTCACTAATGTTCTTTTAATAGCGGCGTGAACCCCTCTGTTATGGCAAACGGATGAGTTAAGCGCCTTTATGGTTCACCGGAATAGTTAGAAACTCAGTACCATGTCCAAGCACCCAAGAACAAATTATGATTTTTCACAACACTTACTATCGATGGAAGCAAGTGTCAGGAAAGAATCATGAGATGGAAGATGTAATCTTTGAAGGGGTTTGACGTTGCCGTGGAATCAAAGAAAGTTGAAGTTACCCCCGATTGGTCTAGACCATGGATGTCATCGATGTGCAGAGTTTCTTGGGTCTAACTAGTAATTACATGAGGTTTGTCGAGGGATGTTCGATAGTAGCAATGCCTCTCAGTCGTCGTACTCAAAAGAAGTTCAAGCTTGAGTGGACGGCGGAATGTGAGAAAAGCTTCGCGGAGTTTAATAAGAGGTTAACCATAGCTCCAGTATTGGCTCAACCTACTGGTATTGATGGGTTGTGATATGTAGTGATGTGTCAAAAAAAACAGTCTAGGTACGTAAACTGTAGCGTAAGTTATGACTTTCCATCCAAATCAAGTTTAGTTTGATACTTCACTTGTAGGTTGTGTTTTGGTACAACACTGAGTTATCGTGCATGCTACGAGATAGCTAAACATGAGACAATGAAGATTGTGGGAACAACTAAAGGACTACGACATGATCATTAATTACCATCCCGGAAAAGTTAATAAAGTGGTATATGGATTAAGCAGAGAATCCAACCATGCGCAACACTCATCACTTGAGAGAGAAATAGAAGAATTTGGTTTGAATGTGGTTGACTCTATGGTTAATGTTTTCGCATTGTAGACCGTCATCTCAAGTTTCATGAATTAGGTGAAAGAAGCTCAAAAGAAGAATAAGACTGTGGGTGATATTTTTGGAAATTGAGACATAGTCAGGTTGATGGATTTTAAACCAATGAGGACGAGCGCTTATGTTTAAAAAAAAATGGGTGTATACCTGATTTAGATGAGCTAAGGAAAGAATATTGCAAGGGACTCACAGCTCAAGGTTATCGATATGTTCTAGGAGCACCAAAATGTACAGGGATCCATGACAATACTATTGGTGATGTAAGATGAAGAGGCATATTGTGGAGATTTGAGAGATGTCTGGTGCGTCAGTAAGTGGTGATAAACACCAACGATCTGGTGGAATATCGATGCTGTCGGAGATTCCCTAGTGAAAATGTGAATGTGTCACAATGGACTTTGTGGCTGGTTTACCGAGGACAATAAGTGGGGATAACATGATCTTGGTGATTGTGGATCGGTTGACCAAGTCTACACATATTCTACCTGTCTCAAGGGAAGCATCTCTCGATAGTTGGTAAATTTGGATATGGACAACATTGTCAGCCTGCATGGTGTTCCCATGAGCATAGCACCTAACCAAGACCAACGGTTTACTTCCAAGCCCTGGACAGTATTTTAGAGAGCCATGGGGACGGAATTTAGGTTAAGTACAGTGTATCATCTCCGAACCGATAGACAATCTAAGCGGACTATCCATACCCTAGAAGACATGTTAGAGACTGGTGTCCTAGACTTCAAAGGAAGTTGGGATGGAATGATTAAATTAATGGAGTTCTGGTATAATAGCAGGCACCACCATGCAAGTGACGTGGTTCTTTTCGAAGCGTTGTATAGAGGGAAGTGTGGGTCCCTCGTTTATTGGATGAAGTTGGTGTGAGGACCCTCACAAGATCTGAGTTACTTGAGAAGACGTTAGAAAATGTGAAAATCATTTAAGATAGACTTAAGATGGCTCAAGACCGCAGCAGACTTTGGACGGGTGCCAGGCGACGGCCTTTGGAGTAAATGTAGGCGGAAAAGGTCTATTTAAGAGAATCACCTACAAAGGATGCTATAAGATTCGGAATCAGAGGTAAGCTGAGCCCACGTTATTGGTTGTTACGAGAAACTTGAGAAGTTGGGAGCTTTGACATATAGGTTGGCATTAACTTCGGTATAAGAGCAAGTTCATAACGACTTTCACGTATCACCGTTACGGAAGCACGTGACAGATCCAAGCCACGTGCTCGAAGCACAACTTTTGGAAACTCAATAGAGATGTTATTTATAAAAAGGCACCGGTGAGATTAGTGGACCGAAAGGATCAAGTGTTGAGGAAGCGAGTGATTCCCACCCGGAACATGAAGCCACTTGGGAGCTCGAAGAACAAGTGCGGGAGAAATATCCTCAGCTCGTTGACTAAGGTACGTAAGTTTCGAGGACGAAACTTTTTGTAAGGGGGGTGGAATGTTACACCCCGTGACTTTTAAGCACGATTTTCAAATACTTAGAGGTCAACCTTAAAACAACTTAATTAATTTTGTAGGTTATGAGACTTAGTCACCTAAAACATAGAAGAATAAGAAAGAAGGGTTCAAAATAGAATTAAAGGTAATTAATAGAAATTACCTAAAAGGTCCCTACTAGGAGATAGGGGGAGTTATAGGAAGTTAGTATAACTCCCCATCTCACCATAAGGGGACGTTTTCCACACCAAAGAGGAGAGGGAAAACCGCCTAGAGAGAAAAGGGAAGGAGAAGAGAGAAAGAGAAGAAAGAAGAAGAAAAGGAAGGAAGAAGGCCGATCTAGGTTCAATCCTTACCAAAATTCTGCAGTACGCTTGTAAGCTTATCTAGATTCCAAGGCAAGTAATCTTTCTATACGCTTTACGTAAATTTTGATACTTTAGGCCCTATGTTCTTACAAAGAGAAAACATGAATCACACATTAGTATTCTTGTCTTGTCTATCTTAAATGCTTTGTATATGTAAGTCTTGTTGCTAATTGTGTAAAGTCTTGTTCTTTGGGCCATATTTTGAAATAGTTGTGTGGTGCTTTGTTGTTGTCAAGCATGCCCATAAAGTGTATATTTTGACGTGCTTATTTGCTCTACTCTTATGTTGATTGTCTACACTTAGATGTTGAGAGTAAGTGCAGGAAATTGAGAGATGAGTGATGACATTGTGTCTTGTTGTGTTGGGAAAGTTGATGAGATCTTTTGAAGGTTGTGAATGATTGAAGGCTAGAGTGGATATTGTTAGGCATGGCTAGGCATCAATTCATGTTAGATGTGTGTTAAGTAATGAATCTAGATGTTAAGATGGATCTTTAAGTGTTGAAAATGAAAGGGTTGAAGAAGGAGGGTGTTGGAGAGGAAGTTACTGCAGAAAAACTGCAGTTTGGCATCGTCAGAACACTTCGAACGCCTACATTAGGCGCTCTATGTCACATTAGGCGTAATGTAGCGTTCAATGTGTCCTGAAGCTTTCCCGTACAGAAAAACTGCAATTTAGAACCGTCAGAACACTTCGAACACCTACATTAGGCGCTCTATGTCACATTAGGCGCCTAATGTAGCGTTCAATGTCACATTAGGCGCTTCATGTAGGCGTTCAATGTCTACGGCACATCCCCGAACACTTCGAACGCCTAGTATAGGCGCTCTATATCACTTAGGCGCCTCATGTGGCGTTCCAAGTATACTGGAAGTCTTTTTGACCCTTTAGGCGCCCTATGTAAGTGTAGCAACTTTATACACTTTCTTTGAACATAAAATGCAAGGGTATTTGAGGTGTAATTGAGGAACAGATGGTAAGATGAACTAAGTAAGAATAAGATTGAATCCCAAGTGAATTAGAGAGACGAACGGATTTGGGAAGATACAAACAGGGAGTGTTTGAGGTGCAAGACCGTATACTTGATATGTAAGATGAGTGTTGTGGGATACCTTTATTATCTTCCATTATTCATGAATTACAAAGTGTTTGAAAGTGTGCTAGAGTTGTAAACATTAAGTGTGAATAAGTAGGGTTAAGTATGAATTCGAAGAGGATTCGTGATATGAAAGGGCATGAAGTGGTATGAATGAGGTGTATTTGAGTAGTAAACGTTAAGTGTGAATGAGTAAAGTTAGGTATGAACCCAAAGTGAGTTAGCAATATGAAAAGAGCACAAAATGGTACGAAAAGGGTGTGTTTGAGGAAGTATGACGAGCAGGTTAAGTGTGAACTCGAGATGATTTCGTAATACGAAGGGACATGAAATGATACGAGCAGAATGTGATAGGGGTTTAGGACTTTGTACTTGATATGTAAAGTGTGTGTGCATGTTTATACGTTGGATTAGATGTTACATGAGCATCCTGCATCATGACATGGGCACTTGCATTTGTTTTGAGATTTGTTTTGCGAAAGAACATGTGTTACAAGAAAAGTTTTAAGTTTTCGAAAGACAAAATGGCTGCGGGTTGATCACAGGGTAATAAAAGTCACGTTTGCGAATGAAGGGTATAAAAGCGTGACTGGGGATCAACAGCAGGGTATAAAGTATTTTTATGGACCGTGGACCTATCAGCACGGAAAATAAAGTTATTTTATGGGGCCGTGGACCTATCAGCACGGAAAATAAAGTTATTTTATGGGGCCGTAACCTTTCAGCACGGATATATGATATGTAATGGGGCCGGTGGACCTTTCAGCATGGATATATGATATATGTAATGGGGCCGTGGACCTTCAGCACGGGGTATAAAGTTATATGTTATGGGGCCGTGGACCTTTCAGCACGGGGTAATAAGTTATGTTTGCTGTGGACTGATCACCCACAGGGTATAAAGTTCTGCTACGCGAAGAATATGATATGTAAAGTGATGAAATGTTTTGTGGAATGACATGCATGACATGTTTATGAAAGAAGACATATGCATGGGTGTTGTGTGTTGATTTTAAAGAGGTACATGCATCATGATACACGAGCACAAGACTTGACATGCAAGAAACGTGGTTAGTCTATGATTTGCTTATGTGATACGTTTGTTTCAATACATGTTGGTTCCCGTATCTGTGTACATATATGTGCTTTATCGGTTCTAAGGAATTCTTACTAAGATGCTAATTGCTAACCCGAGCACCTTATTTTTGGGCAATGTTTTATACACTGGTGACTCGACGTGTGTGATTCCGTAAGGTGTATAGACGGGTTACTTGCTGGCGATAATTTCGCTAAGAACAATTACTCTGTTCCTTTTCAGGTGAGCCTGAATATGAGTTTATATTTATTGAAGATGACGGCGAGTGGGCTCAATGGGATGATGGTCATGGGGAATAGATTAGATGCTGGATTGACTTTATTTCAGTTTGGAAAACTCTGTTGTTGTTATATTGATCTAAAACTTATGTTGGCGAGAAGAACAAACATATTTAATTCCGCTACATTTTATGGATGTTTTAATGACGATGAAGGTTTAAATTGATGACGTTTCCGCTGATTTATCTTACATCGTTGAATGATGTACACTTGATCTGCTTGGACGCTTCGTAGTTCTCATAGTAGACTACGGCGGGTGCACTGGTTCCGATGACGGTATCGGGCCGGGGCGCTACACCTGTAAACTCTGGGAGGAAAAATAAGGGGGTGAGTGACAATGTCACCAGCAAGTACACCATAAACAATCGTGCATTAAATGGAAAGTACATACAAGAACCGAACACCAAAATTTGGTCTCTTACCATCATACATGTCTTTCCATTCAAATGCCACCAAGGTAATAGAATCATCACTTGATCATAAAGGGAATAAGATCATAGCTTACATAACAACAACAATAAGATCGTAACTTAGGTAACGAAAGATAGCAAAGTCATGACCTAAGTAATATTAGTCTAGCATTTAGCTAGCATCTCATCCCTTCCGTCAATAGCCACTAAGGCAATAAAATCATAACTTAGTCATGTAGCACGTAAAGACACAACTCAGTGCACAGACACGACATCATGCTCATGACCATATGCAACGTGTATGAGTATGCAAATGCAGTGCATAATGAAACATGAAAATATTTTCTTTCATTCTTTCTTTCAAACATCATCGTCAATAAAATCAAGAGAGTTCAGATCTATTATATCCGGATCTGAGGCGGTCATATCCATCTCTTCGAATCTATTATTTCCGGATCCGAAAACGGTCACATCATCAATCATAGTCGTCAGGTCTATTCTCTCCGGGCCTGAACGGTCATGATTCTTCAGATCTATCATATCCGGATCTGAAAACGGTCTTACTTGTCAGGTCTATCATATCCGGGCCTGAACGGTCATGATTCTTCAGATCTATCATATCCGGATCTGAAAACGGTCTTACTTGTCAGGTCTATCATATCCGGGCCTGAACGGTCATGATTCTTCAGATCTATCATATCCGGATCTGAAAACGGTCTTACTTGTCAGGTCTATCATATCCGGGCCTGAACGGTCATGATTCTTCAGATCTATCATATCCGGATCTGAAAACGGTCTTACTTGTCAGGTCTATCATATCCGGGCCTGAACGGTCATAATCATCATAATCAGGTCTATTCTTTCCGGGCCTGAACGGTCATAATCATCAGATCAATTAACCCTGGATCTGGAGCGGGTTAAGCTGGCCAGAAATATATGGTACCATAGGAATCTTTTCGCAATCGTAAACTTCTCTTTCAAAGATCTTTCTTTCAAACTCAAAATTTCTTTTCAAAAGATCCTTCTCATCATTCTTTTTCATAAAATCAGTTTCGTGAACTGTATGAACATGGACAATGCGATGTATGATATGCAACATGCGACTCGTGAACAAATACATCATAACACGCATATGCTGACTCGTCTCTTAAGCTGGAAAAACTGTCCAGCAATCATACTCTGTTCATACAGCCTCATGCTCATCAATTCGTGCTCATTTTCATCAACTCATGTCATACACATGCATAATGAAGTCTTAGACACATGCCATAAAAATTTCGTAACATTCCGAAATGTCTAATGACCTCAAAACATCGAGTATCATCAAAGGTACTGCTGAAATCAGCAGGGCAATACCGCCTTACCTCATTTTCATGGATCATAAAACCTTAATCAATTTGATCCAACACCTGGAAAACATAGCTAACATACCACGGAACAATATTCCTAAGGCTAAACATCACATTTAAGCTTAAAAGAGCAAGATCGAAGTCTTACAACTTATGACATCAAACTGTCCTGTTTTCCAGTTTTGTACCACTAACTTCAACTCAGTTGTTAACCATCGAAATGGTGGTTTTATGCTGATTTATTTACATGAACATGTACAATCTATGCCTTAAGCAACTACCATAAAATTTCCAAGGCCATCCAACAAACTTAAAGGGGTTATCTAATTACTTTCCCAAAATGGGTACATGCAGAAACTGGAATGACCAGTTGTATCGTGAAATGAATTGTGACCCAACCACATATCCTTTTACCAAAATTCCAACTGACAGATGTCATAAACACGTCAAAATATCATCATACCAAAAATCAGCTCATTTGCACATTTCTAAGGTGCATTTTCGAGCCGCACAACTTACTACTCAAAACTGTCCTGTTCCAGCGACTCTGTTTGAGCAGTTTTACCAAGAACTTCATTAAAAATAATCCACAACTTCTTTACTAAACTTCCAACTCACACATTTCATAAACATATAAGGCTATCATCATACCAAAAATTAGCCCATTTGAACACTCCTAAGGCCCCTTTTCAGGTCGTACAACAGGCAACATAAATCTGTCCAGCTCCAGTACTTCTGTTTGACCAACTCTTACTAAGCATTTCATTTAGGACAAACCACAACTCCTTTTAATGAGATTCCAACTCACACATTTCATAAACATACAAATATATCACCATACCAAAAATTAACCAATTTGCACCTTCCTAAGGTTCGTTTTCAGGTCGTTCAACATGACACATAAAACTGCTCAGCTCCAGTGCTTCTGTCTGACCACTTCTTACTAAAAACTTCATTAAGGACGAACCACAACTCCTTTCATTGAAATTCCAACTCACACATTTCATATACATATGAGGCTAACATCAAACCAAAAATTAGCCAATTTAAATACTCCTAAGGTTCATTTTCAGGTCATGCAAAACGTCACACTGTACTGCCCAGTTCCAGTAATTTCTTCTTGAGCAGTTTTACCAAAAGATTTATTAAAAATAAACCATAATTCTTTTTACTACAATTCCAACTCTCACTTGTACTACACACACAGAGCTAGTGTCATGTCAAAATTAGATTAATTGAACACTTCTAAGGTTCGTTCTCAAGTCACACAATCAGCAACACAAATCTGCCAGCTCCAGTAGTTTCAGCACTTCTTCACCTTTTTATTGTTCAAGCATTCTTCTACCAACTTCATTCATTAAGAGGACTTACTATACATCAAATACACATTTAAACATAGTTATTTCAAGTCTCATAACTCATTTTAGGCTACACATAACTCATACCAACAGTCTTGCCATTTATGCTTAGAACATGTCACTTTTCATATCAACACTTTCCTTTACATCAACTAAGTTCATGTCTTGTTCTTAGAATCTTCAACTAAGATTCATAACTTAAAAATGGCTAGTCATTCAAGCATGCACTTCACAAATAAGGCAAGATTGGCTAGAGTATACTTGCCTCTTTGAACCTTAGAGCTTTTCCTTAGCTTGAACCTTGGTTGAAATGGAATGAAGTCTTCCTCCACTTCACTTGGGTAGCACGTTTTTGAAGAGGAGAAGAAGGAGAACATTAGCTACCATTTTAAATGAAGAATGGAGCTAGATTGAGGCTAGATTCTCTTACCAAAATAAAGTTTGAATGGGGCTTGAAATGGATTCAAACCACCAAGATGTTAGCTTCTCTTAGTAGCTTGAAGAATCTTCTCCTAGTGACCATTTGATGGTCACGTTTTTAGCAAGAAAAGGAGGTACCAATGTGAGCTTCATCCTTTGAAATATAGAACTCACTTAGAAGTTTAACATTTAACTTACCTAGATGAGTTCTTCAGGGATTGAGGATGAAGATGATCTTACACTCCTAGCTTCTTCATGGCCGAATTTGATGATGAGGATAGAGGAGTTGCCTAAGTGTTCAATGAGTCTTCCATGGCTTGCTTAGGTGAGTTCTTGAGGGTGTTCAAAACTTGGAGATGAAGAAGAGCTCCATGGATGAACTTGAAGATGTTAGGGAGCTTCTTGGATAGTAGAAGAAGTCTTTATGAAGAAGACAAAGGGGGAGGGGGCGTGCCTAGGGGGGGCGGTCATCTTGGGGCTTCAAGAGGGGACAAGGATTCTCATGCTTTGCATAGGAATCCAAGATGTCTCCTTAGTGTCTTGGACATTGACCAACTTTGTCTCCCATGCTTGGTTTTTTTTCTTTTTGTTTTATTTTATTCCAAGACAACTTGTCTTGTCTTTTCTTTTGTGTATTTTATTTCATTTCTATAATAAGAATAGTATATATATGTATGTCACCTAAAACATGTATTATCATTTATGTATATAACCACATGTATACATATAATTTCTAATATTTGTATAATGCATTCCTACTATATATATACATATTACATTATAT
>AP025047.1:31868191-31909195 GCA_036186865.1 Eustoma russellianum
TTTTTTTTTCTTTTTGTTTTATTTTATTCCAAGACAACTTGTCTTGTCTTTTCTTTTGTGTATTTTATTTCATTTCTATAATAAGAATAGTATATATATGTATGTCACCTAAAACATGTATTATCATTTATGTATATAACCACATGTATACATATAATTTCTAATATTTGTATAATGCATTCCTACTATATATATACATATTACATTATATGCACGCATATATATGTATACCTATATACACGCATATACATATCACATACATACATATATATAGACTTTTATATACACGCATAAACATGTTATATACGTACGTATGTATATCATATAAAAGATCCTTCTCCTTTAGTTTTAACATAACAAGTCTACTTTTAAAAATTCTCCCCTGATACTGCCCAAAACGTTACCTCTACCCCATTCTCTTTCCTAAAACTTCCTCCATTCATCCAAGAGAGAAAAACCCACTTGAACATATACCTAGTAGAAAATTTCCTCTCATTATTACAAAGTAAGAAAAGAGCTCTTTCCCCATCTCTTGGCTTCATTTCTTGGCTACAAAAGATAATATAATATTAGTACCTTCAGATCATGTACTCAAAAGGGTCTATCATTTTATCATAATATCTACATACCATCATAAAACACCTAAAAGTATAAGGCTAGAAGGAAGAACACCCCCCACTGCCTGTACTCAAAACCGTGGGTTATGGTACCCACTATCCAACCAACTTTCTTCATTATCAATTATTATTATAACAAACCTTTATTCCTCTCCTTTAATTTTAGTATAGTGGATATGCCTGCAAAATCTTTCTTTTCTGCTACTGCCCCAAACGCCATCTTCCTTCTCTTCTCTGTAACTTTCACCATCATTCCAAGAGAGAGAAACCCACATAAATATCTAACCCATAATCAATTTCTACTACTTCTATCCTTACTCTCTTGGTTGGTGAGATTTAGAAATCTGACAACTCCCTTAATTTCCTTTTGAGCTTATTTCAAAAAGGCCCTTACGATTATCATCTCTTATAATTTTGAAAAAAACCCTTTAAGGCCCTTTTTAAACCTTGTGGCCGAAATTTTCTTAAGCTTTTAGGAACTAATTGGCCACCTCATATAGTCCCTAACTCACGCTTGAATTGATTATATCATTTGCTTATCATACTAGAATGAAAGAATCACTAAGAAAACTTAGTGAAAGACGCTTGAAGGATACCACTTTATTATTTCACTTATATGAGTCTTCAAGTACTATATGACTTTTCGGCGGGGTACAACATGAATAGTGGTTAGCAGAAATT
Source organism: Eustoma russellianum (assembly GCA_036186865.1). NCBI lineage: Eukaryota > Viridiplantae > Streptophyta > Magnoliopsida > Gentianales > Gentianaceae > Eustoma > Eustoma russellianum. Next base: position 31,869,490 of record AP025047.1, read on the forward strand.
ACACTACAACCCTTTGTTAAAATCTCCTTTGAAAACAGAATCTGAAACCACCTCAGATTCAGAACCCGTTTTTCAAAAATTCACAAATAATTGTACACAACTCCAAAAATTATAAAACTTTCCAGAATTTAACTTCAATGAGTTAACAAGACTCTATCTAAAAATCAGACAAAAATAAGATCGTTTGACCCTTCAAATAAATAAAAAGATTCAGATGGTCAATCTGGACAGAATTGGACAGAATGTTGCTGATTTTGCAAAACGTGTTTCTCTGTGAATACTCAACCAACAAGGTTGATCTTTATATCAAAACACTCTTTAGGATGTTTAGATGAAGTTTCCAAAAGGCCCTGGCCTTAACCAACTCTTGAAAAATACAGAATTTAAGTTTTCTCAAAACTTGTCAGATTGCATCCAGATTGGAGCAGTTATCTTGCAAAGACTGAAAGACTAACTTTCCCTTGCTCAAATCAAGTGATTCTTATTGCAAATAAAAGCTAACAGTCTGAAGTATAACTCCACCAAAAATTATGAATTTTGAAAATGTTTAGCTATTTTGTCAAATTGTGAGAAGTTGTGTGAAAACTACAGTCAAAAACGGGCAGAAAATAGAAATAAAGAAACAAGAGAAGAACACCGAGAATTTATCCTGGTTCGGTCAATGTGACGTACTCCAGTCCCAAGGAACACCTTTCCTTGGATTTCACTATCAAATGAACACCTTACAACAAGAGCCAAGCTTGATCCTTGGATTATACACCAACCCTATTCAAGACTTGGATAATCACTTTTATGCATCTCTTGATTACAACACCTCTACCACCTATTGATGTAGCCTTATAAATTTTGCTAATCAATCATACAAATCTAACTCAAGAAGGTGTGTATAGTGTAGCTGGACAACAAAGAAAATTGGAACACCTTAGCTACACAAAGTATGAACGAAAATATGAGAAGAGAATAGCAAGACAACAATCTTCAATTTTGCTTTCAAGTGTATGTCTTCTCTTCTTCACCTTGCCTCCTATTTATAGTGTGAATATTCTCTCCAACTTTTAGACCATGTGATGGCTGAGAATTTTGAATTAAAGCACCTCCATAATCATCTCCAACAACCTTGTCTCCATTAACTTCAAATTTGAAATTCCAAGTTGGCAACTTTTGCCAACTAGCTTGTTTTTGAATTTTCCACTTGTCCAAAAGTCATAAAATGAGTACACCACCTTCTCCACCTGTTTATGGACGTTTTTAATGTTGTATGTATACCAACTCAAATTTTGTGAATAAAAAATAATGAATAAGTGTTGACAAGATTATGTCAACATATAACACCAAAATTCATACTTTCTTCTCCTTTACATATTGTGATGAATCTTGCACCAAGGACACCTTGTAATCTCTAAAAGATGATGATTAATATCCTCTTATAATATATATAAGAGGGTCTTTAAGAAAAAATAGAATGTGACATCTCAAATCGTCACATATCCAGCTATAGTCAATAATATCATCGGTTGAGAGAATAAGATATAAGATCACCATATAATCTTCAAAATAATAATAACACGGATCCAGAATGAAGATAATAATATGCTCAAGACATTCTTTGAGTGAAAATACCAAAAATACCCTAGGGGGTAAAATGATCAAAATACCCCTGGTGTGAGAAAACTCCAGAAATGCCCCCGACGGTCAGAAATAATCACAATACCACCTTTGTCATGATAACCAAGATAATAATATGCACTTGAAATATTTTTCACCATATGATGTTCCTACAAAACTTAAAATACCAATTTTGCCCTTTTTGGTATGTTGTAGAAACTTCCAAGGCACGTTAGTCACAAGACAATAATAATCTCCAAAAACACATAATAAGCACATAATGAGTATGTATAAATCATGTACAAATGAAAACAACCATTTTATCATATATTAGAAAATTATTTCTAAAAACTCTAGACATCGATCGATCGAAGTACCTCAGCTTCATAGATCGATGTCTCACATAAAGGTTCAGGTTTTGTCTGTGACCTACATCGATCGATCGAAGTGAGAGTTCGATGTACATTGATCAATCGATGTGTCTTAGGTTTAGAGATCGATGTCTCACAGAAAGGTCTTAAACTTTTCTGCCTTACATAGATCGATCGATGTGAGAGACTATGTACATAGATCGATCGATGTGCAACAACCTGAGAGATCGATGTCAACTTGTTCAACTTATTCAACTTTTAATCACATATAACAGCATGTGTGACATTTTTAAATATTCATCACTTAAAATCATGACTTTGAAAATTATCCAAACATATTTCTCAACATTCTCCCCCTTTTGGATGATTTTCAAAATAACCTAACATGATTTTAATGTCACAACTTATAACCAAAAGTTTAACCAAATGTTTAACCAAAAGTTTAACCAAATGTTTTCAACTATGTTTTCAACTTTTAAATAGTATGCCGCTCCCCCTTAACTCATACTCTCCCCCTTAACATATGCTCCAAACTTTATACCAATAAAAACTTAGCATATGATTCATCATGACTTACCAACTAAAACATGACTTACCAACTAAAATCATGTTCTTATTCTATCTCCCCCTTTATTTTGCAAATCATGCAAAATATAGAACTATACAATGGTATCGTAAGTCATCATTCCTAATTTGGCTCGTAAGTTTTCAAAAGTGGCTTGATTAAGGGGTTTGGTGAAGATGTCGGCGATTTGGTGATCAGTTCTTATATGGTTTATCACTATGTCCTCATTTTGAACATGATCGCGAAGAAACTGGTATCGCACCTCAATGTGTTTGGCCTTAGAATGAAGCACCAGATTCCGGGAAAGATTGATTGCACTTGTGCTATCGCAGAAAATTGGAATCTTATTCATTTTAATTCCAAAATCACTAAGTTGTTGTTTAAGCCAAAGTATTTGGGTAGTACATAAACTCAAAGCGATATACTCGGCTTAAGTGGTAGAAAGAGCTACACTAGCTTGCTTTTTAGAAAACCAAGAGATCAAATTGGTTCCTATGAATTGACATGTACCGCTAGTGGATTTTCTATCTAACCTGCAACCACCATAATCAGCATCACTATATGCGTGTAATTCCATCTTAGCATTTCTATCATACCACAGTCCTAAGTGAGGTGTATGCTTAAGATATCTAAAGATCTTTTTCACTGCATTGTAATGTGATACCTTAGGACAAGATTGAAACCTAGCACACATACACACACTAAACATAATATCGGGTCTTGATGCATTTAAGTATAACAATGAGCCAATCATAGACCTATAAAGTGTGTCATCAAAAGGTTTACCATTTTCATCCTTATCAAATTTGGCACTAACACTCATAGGGGTAGTTGTAGGTTTCAACTCTTCAAAGCCAAACTTCCTAATTATATCATTGACATAGTTAAGTTGGCTAATGTGAATTCCTTGAGGGGTTTGTTTGATTTGAAGTCCTAAGAAATAATTCAACTATCCTACCATTGACATTTCAAACTTTGACTTCATACATTCTTCGAAGTCTTTTACTAAAGTATGGTTGGTTGAACAAAAGATTATATCATCTACGTATATTTGAATTATTAACAAATCATTACCTTTTCTTCTTAGGAATAATGTATTGTCGATGGTCCCCTTTTGATAATTATTTGCAATAAGAAAGTTTGCAAATCTATCATACCAAGCTCTTGGATCTTGTTTTAAACCATATAGAGCTTTCTTAAGCTTATAAACATGGTTATGATTCTTTGGATCTTCGAATCCAGGGGGTTGTTTGACAAACACCTCTTCTTGGATGTATCCATTCAAGAATGCACTCTTGACATCCATTTGGAAGAGCTTAATTTTGCTTAGACTTGCAATCGCAAGTAACAATCTAATTGCTTCTAGTCGTGCAACGGGTGCAAAGGTTTCTTCATAATCTATTCCTTCTTGTTGAATATAACCTTGTGCGACTAGTCTAGCCTTATTCCTTGTAATATTTCCTTGTTCATCTATTTTATTCCTAAAGACCCATTTAGTTTCTATGATAGACTTGTCTTCAGGTTTAGGTACTAAGTCCCATACGTTGTTCCTTGTGAATTGATTTAATTCCTCATGCATAGCATCTATCCATGATATGTCACCTAAGGCTTCCTTTACGTTCTTAGGTTCTAATCGTGAGATTAAGCTATGTCCTTCAAGTTGACTTATATTTCTACGTGTTCTAACCCTAACACTTGGATCCCGAATGATTAGTTCTCTAGGGTGCCACCAATTCCTAGATTGACTAGGTTCACCCTCATCTTGTTTAAATGTTTCATTAGTGTGAACGTTATCATATGTAATTGAATCATTAGTTGTATCTTCCAATTGTAGAGTCTCTTGATTTATTTCATCTAATGGTTTATGTATGTCTTGTTCAGGGGGAGTTGGTTCTAGATGATCAAGTACAGGCTCAAGTAATACATCATCATCAAACATATTTTCAACATTTGTTTCTTGTTTATGTTGATGTTTATCACTAAATTCAAAGCATGCATTTTCATTGAATTTCACATGTATGGATTCAATTATTTTTCTAGATGCAGGATTATAACACCTATATGCTCTTGAGTTAGTAGAATAACCAACAAAAATTCATTCAATAGACTTTTGTTCAAACTTATCTAGATTATCCTTAGTGTTTAGCACAAAACATTTACATCCAAATAATTTAAGATAATCTATCTTAGGTTGTCTATTGTTTAGCAATTCATAAGGCGTTTTATTTAATTTCTTTCTAATATTGAGCCTATTTATAATATATCATGCACAACTAATAGCTTCAGCCCATAAATATTTAGGTAATTTATTTTCACACACCATTGTCCTAGCAACATCTTGAATCGTTCTATTTTTACGTTCAACAACTCCATTGAGTTGTGGTGTTCTAGGTGGTGAGAATTCATGTTTGATTCCATATAGTTCGCAAAATTTGATGACGTCTTTGTTTTTAAATTCTCCACCTCTATCGCTTCTAATTCTTTTAACATTTTCTTCATAAATTTTTTCAAGTTGCTTAATAAGGGTTTCGATTGCTAATGGAGCATTGTCTTTGTGTGTTAAGAACAATGTCCATGTGTAGCGTGAGTAATCATCTACTATGACACACACATAGTAGTGTCCACCTAGACTTCTTGTCCTACTTGGACCAAATAAGTCTAAGTGAAGCAATTCTAGTACATGACTAGTACTCACTTCATGTTTCGGTTTTAAGGTTTCTTTAATGTGTTTTCCCTTAATACATGTTTCACACATTTGAAAATTATCTAAGTCTAACTTAGGCATTCCTCTAATTAAATTCTTTTTAGACAATTTCTTAATAGTTGAAATTCCTATATGGCCTAATCTTCTATGCCATAAATTTACATCTAAGTCATGTGATATTAGACACTTAACCTTAGCATCTAACATGTTATCTAAGGTAAGAGTATAAATATTTCCATCTCTATTTCCCTTTAAAACCGTTTCTCCTTTTTCATTTATTATATCACAAGAATTGGAAAGAAAGGAGACATTATAACCACAATCTATAAGTTGAGAAATGCTAAGTAAATTATAAGATAGATTGCTTACTAATAACACATTTCGTATTTGAAATGTGTTAGGGTCTTCAATTGTTCATTTTCCAACAACTTGTCCTTTGTTGTTGTCACCGAATGTTACTTTTCCTCCATTCTTGATATGTTCCAATTCGATGAATAGTTTAGGGTTCCCCGTCATATGCCTCGAACATCCACTATCTAAAAACCATTTGGTTTTTAGATTCTTTGACTTTGCCTCCTTCTTGCATTCCTTGCATTTATCCTACAATGGAGACAAAGTTTTAGGTACCTTTTATTTGGGTCCTTGAATGTTAGAGGCACTATTCTTGTTTAGATATCCCTTAGGTATCCAAACTTGAATATACCTTCTAGGCACATTTTTAGCATTTTTATAATTTGGAAAATAAGAAGAATTAGCATATACATGATTATTCCACATAAGTGAAGATGCATTGTTATACATGTTGTGCCATGGTTGATAATTATTATAGGATGGTCGAATTGTATAAGGCATGTGACTTTGTTTCTTATATGGCACTATATAAGTGTGTTCATATGTATTTCTAAAAGATTTATATGAGTGTTGTCTATACTTAGGTTCATAATAAGTTGTATGCATTTTATTCGGTCTAATTGCATTTGTATACAAGTAGGCATAGTTTCTAGGTTGTCTAGATGCAAAGTTTGTCCTAGATGTATGTTTATGCGTGTGTGCTTTTATGGGTGTATGTTGCATTTTTGCCTTGATATTAGTAGAAGAAGGTGTAGAAGAAGATGTAGCAGGCAAAGTTGATTTTATTGTATTATATGGCAACTTTGTACTAGATGAAACAAACTTAGTCTTTTTATTTACTTTTTCATTTTCTTCTTTATATCCTAAGCCGGTTTTATCATTACCATATTTTTGTGATGAGATGAGCGTGTCTAACATGTTTGTACTGGATTTAAACTGTTCTAAGGTTTTCTCTAAGCCTAGTTTGCATGATTTAAGTGTAGACACTTCATTTTCATATTCATGCATCTTGGTTTTCAACACACTATTTTCAGTTCTTAAGGTTTGTTCATTATTTCTAGATGACTCAATTTTAGTCTTTAATGAATCAAGAGCATTTGATGACTCTTGTTTGAAAGACTCTAATTGATTAGAAAGTTCCAAGTTGGTTGTCTTCAACTTGTCATTTTCTTCAATTAGTTTCTTTTTCTCTTTTGACAACCTTTTACAATGAGCATGCATTTTCATGAATTCATCATACATTTCATCGAAAGTCATCTCATTATCAGAATCAAAATCAGGAGTAGATGTTACCTCTTTCGTAGACTTTGAGAACGCTCCTTTATGAGAAATAGATGACATGATGTTTGATTTTAGATGAATACCTTGAATCTTTAATCAATTCAATACAAATGCTCCAAACCTTCTTGAAGTGTTCAAATGCTCCAAACCTTCTTGATTTGGAATTAGCAGGCAACTATGATTTCTTGCTTCTTAGCCTTGTCTTGTTTGTACGGTGTTGAATCTTGCTTCTTTTGAGTGGTGTTGGTCTGTCTCTGATACCAAATGTTGGACCATGCACCTGCAATAAACACCACTAGAGGGGGGGTGAATAGTGGTTAGCGGAAATTACACTACAACCCTTTGTTAAAATCCCCTTGGAAAACAGAATCTGAAACCACCTCAGATTCAAAACCCGTTTTTCAAAAATTCACAAATAATTGTACACAACTCCAAAAATTATAAAACTTTTCAGAATTTAACTTCAATGAGTTAAAAAGACTCTATCTAAAAATCAGACAAAAATAAGATTGTTTGACCCTTCAAATAAATAAAACGATTCAGATGGTCAATCTAGACAGAATTGGACAGAATGTTGCTGATTTTGCAAAACGTGTTTCTCTTTGAATACTCAACCAAAAATGTTGATGTTTACATCAACACACTCCTTAGGATGTGCAGATGAAGTTTCCAAAAGGCCATGACCTTAACAAACTCTTGAAAAATACAGAATTTAAGTTTTCTCAAAACTGGTCAGATTGCATCCAGATTGGAGCAGTTATCTTGCAAAGACTGAAAGACTAACTTTCCCTTGCTCAAATCAAGTGATTCTTATTGCAAATAAAACTAACAGTCTGAAGTATAACTCCACCAAAAATCACGAATTTTGAAAATGTTTAGCTATTTTTTCAAATTGTGAGAAGTTGTGTGAAAACTGCAGTCAAAAAGGGCAGAAAATAGAAATAAAGAAACAAGAGAAGAACACCGAGAATTTATCCTGGTTCGGTCAATGTGACCTACTCCAGTCCCAAGGAACACCTTTCCTAGGATTTCACTATCAAATGAACACCTTACAACAAGAGTCAAGCTTGATCCTTGGATTATACACCAACCCTATTCAAGACTTGGATAATCACTTCTATGCAACTCTTGATTACAACCCCTCTATCACCTATTGATGTAGCCTTATAAATTTGGCTAATCAATCATACAAATCTAACTCAAGAAGGTGTGTCTAGTGTAGCTGGACAACAAAGAATATTGGAACACCTTAGCTACACAAAGTATGAACGAAAATATGAGAAGAGAATAGCAAGACAACAATCTTCAATTTTGCTTTCAAGTGTATGTCTTCTCTTCGTCATCTTGCCTCCTATTTATAGTGTGAATATTCTCTCCAACTTTTAGACCATGTGATGGCTGAGAATTTTAAATTAAAGCACCTCCATAATCATCTCCAACAACCTTGTCTCCATTAACTTCAAATTTGAAATTTCAAGTTGGCAACTTTTGCCAACTAGCTTGTTTTTGAATTTTCCACTTGTCCAAAAGTCATAAAATGAATACACCACCTTCTCTACCTGTTTATGGACGTTTTTGATGTTGTATGTATGTATACCAACTCAAATTTTGTGAATAAAAAATAATGAATAAGTGTTGACAAGATTATGTCAACATATAACACCAAAATTCATACTTTCTTCTCCTTTACATATTGTAATGAATCTTGCACCAAGGACACCTTGTAATCTCTAAAAGATGATGATTAATATCCTCTTATAATATATATAAGAGGGTCTTCAAGAAAAAATAGAATTTGACATCTCAAATCGTCATATGTCCAGCTATAGTCAATAATATGATCGGTTGAGAGAATAAGATATAAGATCACCATATAATCTTCAAAATAATAATAACACAGCTCCAGAATGAAGATAATAATATGCTCAAGAGATTCTTTGAGTGAAAATACCAAAAATACCCTTGGGGGTAAAATGACCAAAATACCCCTGGTGTGAGAAAACTCCAGAAATGCCCCCGATGGTCAAAAATAATCACAATACCACCTTTGTCATGATAACCAAGATAATAATATGCACTTGAAATATTTTTCACCATATGATGTTCCTACAAAACTTAAAATACCAATTTTGCCCTTTTTGGTAAGTTGTAGAAACTTCCAAGGCACGTTAGTCACAAGACAATAATAATCACCAAAAACACATAATAAGCACATAATGAGTATGTATAAATCATGTACAAATGAAAACAACCATTTTATCACATTTTAGAAAATTATTTCTAAAAACTTTAGACATCGATCGATCGAAGTACATCAGCTTCATAGATCGATGTCTCACATAAAGGTTCAGGTTTTGTCTCTGACCTACATCGATCGATCGAAGTGAGAGTTCGATGTACATTGATCGATCGATGTGTCTTAGGTTTAGAGATTGATGTCTCACGGAAAGGTCTTAAACTTTTCTGCCTTACATAGATCGATCGATGTGAGAGATCTATGTACATAGATCGATCGATGTGCAACAACCTGAGAGATCGATGTCAACTTGTTCAACTTATTCAACTTTTAATCACATATAACACCATGTGTGACATTTTTAAATATTCATCACTTAAAATCATGACTTTGAAAATTATCCAAACATATTTCGCAACAAAGGTTTCCTGATCATCAGAGGTCATAGGTGTTACGACCCAAACCCCCGGACTAGTTGAATAAAGAGGACAAAGGAAAAACATAGACGAGATGATAAGCGTATTGATTTGAATTCGATCAAATCATGATATTGCACTACGCGATATTGGTAAAATTTTAAAACACGCAAGATTAAACCCTAAACCTCAAATCCCTATATGGAAGGATATTCTTATTCCTCTTACATTTAAAATATTATACCATGTGGGAAATTACAAGTGGATAAATTATACACACTTTCTTCTCACTAGTTCACAAAGTACCCATTAAACACCCCCTATCCACCACTAGCCGTTCTCCATGCATGTATGACAAATTTGTCTTACATGAAACTATCATTGCTATCGCTTACACCAAGTCAACTAATTCCCACTAAATTTCATGCATAAACTTTTCCTCCCCACTAACTTCTCAACCGAAGAAAATCATTCTTTAGCCACTCACTTCCCCACATTTCAGCCAACTCAAGCAAATAGGCAATACCATTTCATTTTATTCCTTCAACTTCCCATTACCTTCCAATCCTCTTCAAGTAATCTTTTTTACTTCTCTATAATCTCCCTCTTATTCCTCACAGAAAAATCTTCTTCTCCCCTCACCAACCATCTTCAATCGAGAATTACTAGCCGAAAAGGAGGAGGGATTTCTTCCAACTTCAAACAAAGAGGACACCTTAATTCACTCAACAATCTTCATCTCACCTCTTCCAAACCTCTCCCCCTTCATCTTATCTCACTCAAATAAATTTCTCCTCTTCAATTTCCTCAAAGAACCCGTTAGCTCAAGACAAGAAAGAAGAGGAAATTCTTCCAACATCAAGTCAAGGTTCAAGTTTTCATGTTTAAAATCAACAAGGTAAGAGTCCATTACATTCATTCTAGCCCCTCTTCTTCCATGCACCTTTCAAAAAGCTCAATTTTTCCCCATTTCTTCACCAAGGTCGTGGGTGACCATAAGCAAGGAGAAGGAATTTTCCAAAGTTAGGAAGTAGGAATATCCAAGGTATTCAAGAGTAAGTCTACTTAAGTTTTTTTCAGAATGTTGTCAAGATCTTTTTCTCAAAAATGACTAATTTTCCTCTCCTCTTGGCCATATAGGCCGAGAATGCCCAAACAGGGAGAAGAAGAGATCTTTCTTACTTCATTGTATTTAGTTTACCACCTGTCTCCGATGCATGATCCACATGATGAACCCAGTCGGAGATACTTGCTGGACGATTCATTATCGTTCATCCCTTTTTTTGTCATGCAGAGCCTCAGGACCCTGACCTGGATTATATAGAGGACGAGCTGAGGGAGTAGGTTCTGAGGCTGTCTATTAGACTACTCTACCAGCTTTGGTATTTTGATATTTCAGCTCTGTACTTATGATGGATGTACTGATGATGTACCGTTGATACTATTTCAGGTGTAGTTAATTCGTGCTCATGTCCATGTTATTTTGTCTATTTTATGATGCTTCTACTATTCGATACATGTTTGTGATGATGTCTTGTACTTCTCATAGCAGAGTACGGCAAGTGCACCTTATTGAGACCCTAGTCCCGGGGGGTGGCTACAATAGGACTACTAATTCTGAGCTGAGAATTTGTCATGCCGACCTGCTGTATTAAGTTGCCTAGTTGTGGTGTTGAGCTCGCTGAGTTTCACCTACAATGTCTATAATATTCCAATATTCACTATGTTTTAAGTCTTATATTTTAGCTAAAGAATTATAGAAGATATGTTCTAGTCAAACGTAACATCAAGTGTGATAAACATCTTCCTAATACTTGGGCAATAACACTTTAAGCATTTTGTGATCCAGAGTATCGTTGGAAAATGCACTTAACTAGATGTGTACATATGTAATGAGGTCAAAAGAAGCGTAATCGTAAAAAGAGGATGTGCAACAAGATGGAGTGGGAGGAAGAACGCCCGTAGTTTTTTGCATGGCCAAATTTTCAACCATCATGGCATGTACTCTTTTGTAATATATTTTAGAGTTATTTTTAAGGTTTTTAGAATTTTTTTAAACATTAAAAACGTTACTTAAAAGATAGAAAAATATACTATCCAAATTTGGGAAAAAGCCAAAAAAATAGGGTTTTTCATATGATAACCCTGTCTCGGTATATTGGTCATAACTCTCTCATAAGACGTCATTTCGAGATGATTCAAAATGTTATGTAAACTAGATAGCCGAGACTACAAATTTTTAAAAAGACATCATTCAAAGATTCGGCTCCTAAATATCTAAGAAGTCACGTGCAAATTTGATTAGATGCTGAGGGATGAAAATCCAATAGATGACCTATCTTATCTCTTGTAAACTAGATTTATCACTTGTACGGTTAATTTATAAATGTTTAGCCACCTCGAAACTCATTTTGTTGAATGAAAATTTATAATTTTCAGCCAAAGACTGTCTATCATTTGTGTTTTCTTTGATCTTCGATCAAATCTAGATTCTATATCAACGTCTTGAGCAAATGTTGTAGGGGAATCAAATCCTTCTATCTTGAAGACACATAAAAGTCATGTGTTGAGTCTTATACTTACTTATGATTCTTGTTGATTGCGTTGTCCTTTTTTCTTACCCCCATTTGAAGAGATGAAGTTTGCACAAGCTGATTTTGAAGACCACAACGTGTTTGCTCGACTTGATATTGATTCTAGCTTAGTATCTTGAGAGAAAAATACAAGAAAGTGTGGTAAAAGAATGTGTCGTGAGAAAAAATGAGAGGAGGTAAAAGCCCATTTGAGTGAATCTATACAAGAGTGTGGAAAGGCAAAAAAATTCAGTTTTTATATATGCTACCGTAATCAAGTCTCTTTCGACTTTGTGTTACTTTTCTATTTCTTTTGTTTTGTGTATTGTTTCAGCATGAATACTTCAGATTTGATGGATGGTACATGTCTATTAAAACCATATGGTATATAATTTGCCTCAAAAAGGACATCTATGAGCTTGAAAGGCCTATGCATAATTTCGGTCTTTCAAATAGAATATGGGTAAGTCATTGTCGTAACAAGATTCCAAGGTATCAGTCTTGTTCCTAAGCTAGTCTTACTGTACATTAATGTTATAATGAAATGTTAGATGACTTGTGTAGAGCATACACTAAGGAAACCCAAGGAATTAGTTATGCTTAGGTTCATTGCTGGCTTGAATAAAAACATTGCTGATAACATGGTGCATGAAAAATTTGACACTCTAGATGACATGTATTATTTGGAAAAATGCATAAAGAGTAAATTGCAATGTCAAGAATTCATGGATCAAGCTAAGTCTTTAGGTTTTAACATGTATAATAGTAAAGATTTTCATGATGAGCTTGAACCTTCTAGCAATTCCAATGTTATTGAAAATGGTTTGCATGTTGCTGCCCGTGATATACTTGAAGTTTCTAGTGATTCATCTATGTCTAGCCATGTTTCACATGCTATTAATACTCAAGTGCATGATCTTAAAAATGAATAGCATGCTGAATTCATTAATTTGCATTTGATTGAAATAGATTTGCATAAAAATAACGAGGATGTATTGCATGATAATGTTGTACATGTACATGATCAAGTTGATGAAGAATTACATGTTATTAACGATGAGCATGAATCTAAAATTGTGCATGAAAATGATGTTACAAATGAAGCTTTGAGACTAAGACTTTGCATGATATCCGAGAATCATTTGAGTTACCTAACCTTGAACAAAATTTGCATAATGCTGACGTAAGTGTTCTTGAACCTGGAACTAATTCACAAAAAAAAGAAGAAGAAAAATCTGAAATTGAAAGGGTAGAAGAAAGACAAATGCATGAAACAAGCAAGTTGGAACCATGATGCGCTTAAATTCGTGCGATGCATTGCCATCTTTTCCTTTGCTTAGGTTCTAAGACGAGTCTATTTTTGGTCCGATCCTTGTCAAGATGTTTGTTTGTTTGCTTGTCCTTATCAGGGCAGTCATATGATAGATGTCCAAGTTTACCGAATTCGTAAGATTTAACATCCTTGTCATTTGTCTTATTCTTGTTTCTTTTAGTGGAAGTACCCTTAGGTTTATTTTTAAATGACTTTCTCATGAATTTTCTTAAGCCTTTAGCCAATAAAATTAAGTCATCGTTGTCTGATTCAGAATCACTATCATCTACATGATCGGAAGAAGTAGAGACATATTCATTTGATTTAAATGCAATAGTCTTACCTTGTTTTGATGATGATTCCGATTTCCTTATAGTGAGTTTGTTCTCATATACCTTAAGTGATCCAATTAGTTCCTCCATTTTAATTGATTTAGTTTCTTTGCTCTCCTCTATGGCTGTCACTTTAGGGTCCCACTCGGATGGAAGGCTTCGTAAGACCTTTTGGACCTTTTCCTGCATAGAGAAGGCTTTGCCAAGAGACTCAAGAGAAGTGTAAATGTTAGTCAAGCATAGATCCATATCAACGATAGATTCATTTGGCAATAATTTAAATGACTCGAGTGTGGACATAAGCATGTTGATTTTGGACACTTTTACTTGACTAGTGCCTTCGTGTAGTGCCCCGCACCCGGACGTTGTCTGAATACGGTGCACCCGCCGTACTTCACTAAGGAGAGTACAAAGCGTCATGCATAACATGTGAAAATCCATAACTTAAGCCATGTACTTCCATGTTAACACTTAACATGGTAGCAAAATTTTGACAGAATTAAAAGTTTTTAAATAAACATGCATTTAGCATAATAAGTTCCTGAAAGTAGTAGTCCCACAAAATGACATAACCGAAATCCAAAAAAGTTCAACATTGTTCATAATACAAACATCATGGCCGCACAAAAGTCCTTAAGATTTGCCTTCTTCAGATTTCCTCGCCTACGGATATGGCACTCTCGGTGTTGTACCCCGACAACCGTATACTTGAGACTATGATTAAGTGACAAAATAAAAGCGATGATTCCTTCACGAGCCTGTTACTCAAGTCACATGTATCGCATTCTTATTTAAATTCTTCAAGTTCGTTTAGGACGAACACTAAATGAGTATACGAACGAATGTCACGAGGTGTGTGATACAACTTGAGAATTCGGCCAAAGGCCAATAATCACCCTTGAAGTAAACTCGTTCTTGTAAGAATGCAAGCAAAAGTGTGTCTCACAAAAACAAGATTAAAATCATAGTTGGTAAAATAAACAACATTGTAAATTATATAAGAAGGGGATGGGATAAATGTGAAAGGACCAAATAACCCCCAAAGACCCCAAAATTTTCGGCCAAGGAGTAGGAGGATCTAGAATTCTCCACACTCTTCTAAATAAATTATAATTTACAATTTACATAATAATCTAAATAAGAAATAGCAACATGCATGCAAAGAAATAATAAAAAATGTTGCATGCAAGACAAGCATGCAAAAAGAGGGGGAAAAAGCTTGAAGCTACCTAGCCTAGATTCCTCTTCTCTCCTCCCTCCATGCAATCGGTCATGCCCTCCCCCATGCCCCCTTGATTTTTTAAAATATCACAAGAACCATCTCATTCCAAACCCATCTTGAGACTTCTCTCCAACAAGCCAACACTTAAGAAGCTTCCTTCCCTCCACACTCTAAGTTTCGGCCTCTTCACCCTTGAGGATAGGAGATTCAACTTCAAGCTCCATCTTCATCCCCAAGCTCAAAGATCATTTAGGTAAGTCTCTTCTAAGTTCTTAAGTAAATTCTTTATACAAATAGTGAAGCTCACTTGGGTGTTCTTTCTCTCCTAAACCGTGGCCTTCATGCTCAAGAAAGAGAAAATCTTCAACACTCTTAGGTGAAACTACCTTGCTACAACTTGAATCTCCATCCCAAGACCACTTTGGTAAGATGTTCTAGCCTCAAATAAGATTCTATTTTCACTATTTAAGAGAGACTAACCTCTTCCTTCCTCTTCATCCAAAACCGTGTGCTCAAGGGAGTAGGAGGAGAAGAATTCCAACTCAACTCACTCCAAAACCAAGAAAAGGCAAAAACTTTGGCTTGAAGAGGCAAGTATACACTAATCTCTCATGATTTACCTAAAGGATTAGTGTCTTGAATGGTTAAAGTTTCAAAGATGTGATCTTTAGTGGTACCCCTTAAGTTTAAGGTTGTATCTTAGTCATTTCTTAAGAATAATGTCTTGCATGTGAGTTATTATGTCCAAGATGGTGTTATCTCCTACATGCAATATGATTTAAGGCTGATTTAGAATAACACAAGGATCATCTAAGTAAGCCTAGGCAAGAGTAACTCTTGGTTGGAATTTTGAAGGTCCTAGGAGTGCATGCATGTGATAGATATGAGTCCTATGAAGATTTTATTTAGGATTGAACTAAAATGACTCTTGAATATGTTGCATGTTTGAATATATGTTGTGAAATGGGGTTAAGGTATCACCTATGTTTCGGCACTAAGGATAGAAAGGAAGGTGAACATTGATTTCAAGAAAGAATGCTTGCTTTATGTAGATATGATACTAGCTTGGTTTATTACCCACAAACCGTTTATTATGATGAAAAAGGGATTTTATAACAAGCATGAAATCTGGATATTTATGTTACAAAGAGATATAAGTGTTAACCAATGACCTAGTTCATAAGAACAAGATGAATGGGAACATTTGACTTAAACCATGTCAATATAGCAGAATACTGGAACTAGGCAGAATGGGATGGCACTTTCGACGACCTGAGAACTGGACTTCCAGACCTTCAATGAAGCTAATTTTTGGCACAACGTTAGTCCTATGAATGTAGCACGATTGAGAGTTTGAATTTTGTTAAAATAAGCTAAGGATGATTTTTAATAAATTATGAGGTAAAACTGCTCCAGTAGGAAATTCTGGAGCAGGGCAGAATTGGTCTCTGAGTTTAACGAATTTAAAAAGGGTCCTTTGATACTTCAATAAATCTGGTCTTTGTCACAGATCTAGCCCCATGTGTATAGCAGAGTTTAGAGTTGGAATTTTGGTAAAATAAGTTATGGTTAATTTTAAATAAAATAATTGGTGAGACTGCTCAGGCTGTAAATTCTGAAACATGTCAGAATGATGTAACGTTTTGCATGGCCTGAAAAGAGATCTTGTAGATGTTCAAAAAGGCTAATTTTCGGTGTGATGATACCATTATGTGTATAGGAAATGTGCAAGTTGGAATTTTAGAAAAAGGAGTTGTGGAATATTTTTGATAAAATATTTATTAAAGCTGCTCATTCTGGAAAGCCTGAAACTGGGCAGAACAGAACATCATTTTGTCTTATCCGAAAAAGGACCTTGTGAATAACCAATAAAGCTGATTTTTGGCATGATAATAACTTTATGTGTCTAGAAGCCATGCCAGTTGGAATTTCAGCAAAACAAGTTCTAGATTATTTTTAATGAATTATTTGGTAAAACTGCTCAATAGAAATTACTGGAACCACCCTGAAATTTGTAACGACTTCCCAGGCTTAGAAAAGGGACTTAGAGACATGCAAATGGGCTAAATTTTGGTACGATACTAGTCCCAGATGTTTATAACGCATACGAGTTGGAATTTCTAGAAACGGCATTACGGATTCGTCACAATTAAATTTTTAGTAAAATCGGTCAGCTCAGCCTCAGCACTTAAGATAAATCGTAAAGTAAGTAAGTAAGCCCCTTATGGTTATTTAAAATAATTCCCAATTTTACGACTTGTATCTATGATTTTACCTAACGCACTTGTGACGAAAGAGTCACGTAAATGGACCTAAATAGTTAGCCTAACCGTCCTATGCAAACGAAGTACAAAACTTGGAAATATTCTCCCAAGCTCATGTACGTTGACATGTTATAAGGAGTGCATATGATCATTTATGTCATGGCCTGCATCTCATATCACGGCATGTATCATGCATGATCATGAACCTGATTTTCATGGATTTTTATGATGCAAGCAAGTTTTACAAGTGATTATCTTTTCGTTATGCATGAAAAGTATTTACGGTCCCATGTTTTAAAGAAAGCTTCATGATTCCTTTGCCGGCCAAGCATGCAACTAACCCGACTCCAGACCCGGGGTTAATTGGTCTGATGACATGATATCTGTTCTGGACCTGCTCAGATCTGGGGTTAATTGATCTGATATCTGTTCTGGACCCGCCCAGATCCGGGGTTAATTGATCTGATATCTGTTCTGGACCCGCTCAGATCCGGGGTTAATCGATCTGATATCTGTTCTGGACCCGTTCAGATCCGGGGTTAATTGATCTGATATCTGTTCTGGACCCGCTCAGATCCGGGGTTAATTGATCTGACACTCTGTTTTTATGACATGACATTTTATGGGACCATACTAATGTTTTGGCACGACATGACATGACATCATGCATTGCATATTGCATAACTCATGATCACGTTAATATGTGGTATGATACAGCTAAGGACTTAATAAGCCCATAGTGGTTAGCACTATCTAGAATTATGCTTAGTCCATACCATCAGTTGACTTCAGGACTTAAGACAGGTATGAGTTGCTATTCAAAGATTTATGTCGTTACATTCATGTTCTAATTCTTTATGTATTTCATGGTCGTTTATTGTATCCTTGCTGGGTGATTTTTATCACTCACACTTTATTTTTCCCCCAGATAATGCCAAGATAGAGTGGATTGAAGATGAACCGAGGGTACCGAATCCGTAGGCGTGAAGACATGAAGGGAGACGGACTTAAGGACTTTTGTGCTGCTTAGATGTTTGTATTATGACTATGTTGGTACTCTATGGGATGTGACTATGATGTTTTGTGTGACTGCTACTTCGGGGACTTAGTTATTGCGTAAAGCATGTTTAATTTGGAAAGTTTTAATTCTGCCTAAATTTTACTGTCATGTTAATTGTTAACATAGGAATCCATGGCTTATATTATGGATTTTCGTATGTTACGCATGACGCTTTGTACTCTCCTTAGTGAAGTACGGCGGGTGCACCGTATCCGGACGAGGCCCGGGTGCGGGGCGCTACACTCGGCTCATCCTCGATCTACTCAATCTTAGCATTATCTGGCTCTAGGGAAAAATAAAAGAGTGAGTGATAAAAATCACCTAGCAAGAATACAATAAACCACCATGAAATAAATAAAGAATTATAACATGAATGTAAAACCTCCAATAATCTTAATATTCATCATACCTGAGCATAGATCCATAATCTGCCTGAATGTAACTTAATTACACTTAGGTAATATAGTTCTCACGTTGTCATTATCCTCCATATCATAAACATTTATTATGTAACGCGCGCATGGAGTATGCATGATGCAATGTATGATGTCATGTCATGGTAAAAAAATCATCGTCATGTGGTCCCATAACATATTCATAAAGAAAATAGAGTGTCAGATCAATTAACCCCGGATCTGAGTGGGTCCAGAACATATCAACAGACCAATTAACCTCGGGTCTAGGACAGGTCCAGAACATGTCATCAGACCAATTAACCCCGGATCTGAACGGGTCCAGAACATGTATCAGATCAATTAACCCCAGATCTGAACGAGTCCAGAACATATCATGTCAACAGACCAATTAACCCCGGGTGTGGAGTCGGGTTAGTTGCATGCTTGGTTGGCAAGCGAATCATAAAGCTTTCTTTAAAACATGGGACCATAAAAACTTTCATGCATAACGAAAAGCATATTTACTTGGAAAAACTTGCTTGCATACGGAAAATTCATAAAAATCAGATTCATGGAGCATATGATCATGCACGATACATGAAATGATATGCAATGCAAGTCATGACATGAATAATCGTAAGTATTCCTTACAACATGTCAACAAGCATGGTTTTAGAAATTAAAAATTTCCAGATTTTACTTCATGTTCATGAGGCGGCTAAATTAACCAAACAGACTCATTTTCATAATCTTTTGTCCTACATGTGTTTAGTGGGGTCTTATTTACACGTCGAAAAATTTTCGTAACTTTCTAAGGCGAATGAGGCCCTTAACTCATTAAATTATTACCAAGTGTACTTGCTGAATTCTGCGGTATAATAGCCATCTTTACCTAATTTTTTCATGACTTTAGATCCTTAATCATATGGTCACAACCTGGAAAATATAGTAAAATCCCTAAAGACTATCATTCATGGGCCCAAACTGTGTATATAGGTCCAAATCCACAAAATTAGGCCTCTTAACTTATTCCCCTGTTCTGCCCAATTTTACAGTTTTAGTACATTGACTTTATATCCATAATTACCCATCAAAATGATACAAATTTACATGGTCATGCTCCTCTATGTCTTAGGTGTTTGACATAGAATTTTCAGGGCAATCCAATAACTTTAAATGGTTTATTTAATTATTTTTCCAAAATGGGTCATATGCTGTTACTGGACTGACCAATTTTACTAAAAGTTCTATTGTGGCAAAATCATAATTCCTTTTCCAGAAATTTCACCTCACAGACGTCATACTCTATCGAACTAGAATCCTACCGAAATTTAGATCATTTTCATATTTCTAAGGTCCATTTTTGGGTCAAGTAACACGTTATTCATTCGTGTCATGTTCCAGTGATTTCAGCTTGAGCAGTTTTACCAATTAATTTCTTAGAAATAACCCATAACCTCTTTTACAAAAAATCCAACTCTCATACTTGATACACACATAAGGTTGTCACCATACTAAAAATCAGCTTAATTGCACATTTCCTAGACCCATTTTTAGGCCATACAAAACGTCGTATAATTCTGTCCAGTTCCAGAAATTTCAGCTTGATCAGTTTCACCAAATATTTTATTAAAAATATTCCACAACTATTTTACCAAAATTCCAACTCTCATGTTTGATACACACATAGGGCTATCATCATGCCAAAAATCAAATTGTTTGCACGTTAGTAAGGCCCATTTTGAGGTCACACAACACATTGCTCAATTCTTTCTAGGTCCAGTAGTTTTGCATTTTGTCATCTTTTCATGTCAAGTGACCACTAATTATCTTGGGCTTATGAAATAACTTATTATTCACCGCATACACCTTTTCCCATGAATATTCAGATTACATTCTTTTTATTGAGTTATCTTTGCATCATGTCAAAACAGTTTGTAGTTTGTACACAACAACTATCATATTTGCTCACAAAAGGTGTTCTTTCTTGGATTCAAAACTCACCATCATATCCATCCTTTAGGCCAAAACTTGTATGATACCTTGAACACATTTTAAAAAATTTATTTAGGCATGGAACACATTCAAGTGCCATCTTATTCCAATCTTACCAAACAACATCATAAAACTCACATCTAACACATGCATGCTTTCTTAGGACTTCACAAGTTTCATCCAAGAGTTATTCTTGCCTAGACTCACTTGGGTGAACCTTATTCATCCTAAAACAGCCTTATATCACATTGCATGTGAGGAAAGATTTCATCTTTGAAGGAATTAATCACATGCAAGACATTGCTCTTAAGGAATCACTAGGATATAGTCTTAAAACTTAGTATATTAAACTAAAGTTCACATCTTAGAAACATCTAGTCATTCAAGTCACTAATGCTTAAAATAAATCATGAGAGTCTAGTGTATACTTGCCTCTTCAAGCTAATGCTCTTTTCTTAGCTTGGTTATTGAATGAGATGAGTTGGAATCTTCCTCCTCCTTCACTCTTGAGCATACAGTTTTCAAGAAAAGGAAGGAAGAATGTTAGTCATCATTCTGAAGTGAAAATAGAACTAATTTGAGGTTAGACCTTCTGACCAAAGTGAGGCTTTAAATGGAGCTTCCTAGCAAGAGATTGCACCACCTAAAATAGTTGAATATCTTACACCTAGTGACCATGAAGGTCACGGTTGGGGGGGTAGGAAAAAGACACCCATGTGAGCTTCATTATTTTGCATGAAGAATTTACTTAAGGAACTTGGAATGAGGCTTACCTAAATACTTCTTGAGCTTGAATATGAGACTTGAGTTGGAACTCCTAGCTCCAAGATGAAGGCCGAAAGGTGTGGTTGGAGGGAGAGGGAAAATTTTTCTAAGTGTTATCTTAGCTTGGTTTGAGAGGGAATTCAAGATGGGATGGGATGAAGCTTCTAGGTATATTTAAAATAAATCATAAGGGGGATGGAAGAGGGGTGGCCGATGCATGAGGAGGGGAAAAGAGGCCTAGGCTTGTAGCTTCAAGCTTTTGCCTCCCATGCATGCATCCTTTTTAATATTTTATTATTTCTTTTGCATGCCTCCTTTATTCTTTTATTACATAATTGTATTTTTCTTTAGATATTTCAGATGCTAGAATAATAGAGAGGATTCTAGATCCCTTCATTTTCCTTGGCCGAATTTTCTTGAGGGTTTAGGGGTATTTTGGTCTTTTCACATTTACCCTATCTCATATTTATATAATTTAAACTATTATTTATTTTATCTAATATGATTTTAAATTTGTTTCGTGAGGACCATTTAGGTTTGCATTCTTATAAAAAGAATTTATTCCAAGGTTGATCAAGGCCTCTTGGCCGAAATTACAAGGTGTATCACATACTTTGTGACGTTTGCTTGTATAACTATTTAATGTCCGTCCTAAATGAAGTTAAAGAATTTAAGTAAAGGAGCGCTAATTTGGCTTAAGTAAAATGCACATGAAGAAATCATTATCTGCATTACATCAATTTGTCATTGTTCAAGTACATGATATTTGGGGTACAACATCCTCCCCCCTTATCATAAGTTTCGTCTTCAAAACTTTAGAGACTAGTCAAAAAGATGGGGGCATCTACTCTTCATGTCTTCATCCGTTTCCCATGTGGCTTCTTCTCCCGAATGGTGCTTCCACTGAACCTTCACCATGGGTATGGATCTCTTTCTCAACTTCTTTTCTTTCCAATCAACGATCCTTTGGGGCTCCACTTCATAGGATGAATCTTCTTCGACCTTCAACTGCTGATCTTCAAGAATGTGGCTGGGATCATAAACATATCGGCGGAGTTGGGAAACATAAAATACATCATGTAACTGGGAAAGTGATGGGGGCAACGCCAGGCGATATGCAACTTCACCAACTTTTTCTAAGACTTCATACGGTCCAATGAATCTTGGGCTCAATTTCCCCTTTATGCCAAATCTCTTGACTCCTTTGGTTGGAGAAACCTTTAGGAAAACTTTCTCTCCTTCTTGAAACTCTAAGGGTGTCCTTCTTTCATCTGCCCATATCTTAGTCCTATCTTGTGCTGCTTTTAATCTTTGTTGAACCAACTTTAACTTTTCTTGTGTTTGCTCAACAATGTCGGGTCCCGTATAGATCTTATTTCCAATCTCGTCCCATTAGAGTGGGGACCAACATTTTCGACCATACAATGCTTCATATTGTGCCATCCCGATGGATCTTTGGAAGCTGTTATTGTATGAAAACTCAACAAGCTTAAGGCTTTTATCCCAGCTTCCTCCAAAGTCAAGAATGCAAGCACGAAGCATGTCCTCAAGGGTTTGAATTGTTCTTTCTAATTGGCCATCTGTTTGAGGATGAAACGCAGAACTCATTCTGATCTCCGTGCCCATTGCCCTTTGAAAGGTTGTCCAGAATCTCGAGATAAAACGAGGATCGCAGTCGCATATGATACTTACGGGCACACCATGTAAACAGACAATTTGATCAATGTACATCGATGCTAACTTCTCTATGGTTGCTTTAATCGACATGGCCATGAAATGAGCGGACTTAGTCAACCGATCCACAAAGACCTATATAGCATCATTTCCATACTTAGTCTTGGGTAGGTTGGTCACGAAATCCATAGTGACGTGGTCCCATTTCCATTCCGGCACTTCTAAAGGTTGTAATAATCCAACGGGTCGTTGGTGTTCAGCTTTTACCCTTTGACAAACCAAGCATCGCTCAACAAATTCAGCTATTTGATTCTTCATACCGTGCCACCAAAACTTTTGCTTGAGGTCTTGGTACATCTTATTAGCTCTAGGGTGTATAGATAATCACGAGTTATGGGCTTCCATTGAAACTTCATCTTTAATTTCTTTGTTCTCGGGGACACATAACCGTCCTCGATACCACAAACTGTCATCACTACGCACTTCAAAATCATCTTGTGGCTTATCTTTCATCCTTTCCTTGATCTTTCTCAAAGCTGCATCATCCCTTTGAGCCTCTTTGATCCTATCATTCAGTGAAGGAATAAGAACCAACTTGGCGAGAACTTCATCGACTGAATCAACTTCTTCTAAGCCAAACTCTTCCATATCCCGCTGAAGAGGTGGTTGACGTGGGTGACTTGTTTTTCGACTTAACGCATCAGCAACTTTGTTAACTTTCCCCGGATGATATTGAATGGAGAGGTCATAGTCTTTAATCAGCTCGAGCCATCTGTGCTGCCACATGTTGAGCTCTTTCTGGGTAAAAAGATACTTTAAGCTTTTGTGGTCTGTATAGATCTCACACTTCTCACCATATAGGTAATGTCTCCATATCTTTAATGTGAAACCACTGTGGCAAGCTCAAGATCATGGACAGGGTAGTTTTGCTCAAATGGCTTTAACTGCCGGGATGCATAAGCTATCACTCTATCCTTCTGCATAAGGACACATCCGAGACCATTCTTTGAGGCATCACTGTACACCACGTACTTCTCACCAGGAGTGGGCTGAGCTAGGATAGGGGCGGATGTCAACCTCGCTTTTAGCTACGAGAAACTATTTTCACAGTTGGCACTCCACTCGAACTTGGTTTTCTTTTGGGTCAATCTGGTGAGGGGAACAGCTATCCTCGAAAATCCTTCCACGAATTTCCGATAATATCCTGCTAGCCCAAGGAAACTTCTCATTTCACTAACGTTTGTTGGTCTGGGCCATTCCGTGATAGCTTCAATTTTCTTGGGATCCACTGAAATCCCATCTTCTGAAATAACATGGCCGAGGAAGGATACACTTCGCAGCCAAAACTCGCATTTGCCAAACTTTGCTTACAACTGTCTTCCTCTTCGAATATTCAAAACTGTCCTCAAATGGGCTGCATGAGTCTCTTCATCTGGTGAATAGATCAAGATGTCATCTATGAAAACCACTACAAACTTGTCCAATTGGTCCTGAAAGACTCGATTCATGAGATCCATAAAGGCAGCAGGAGCGTTGGTCAAACCAAAGGGCATGACCAAGAATTCATAATGTCCATAGCGAGTTCTGAAAGCAGTCTTAGGGACATCTTCAGCCTTAATCTTCAATTGAAAGTATCCAGATCGCAGGTCAATCTTACTGAAGATTCGTGATCCCAGCATTAAGATGCTTTTAGATAGGGTTTTGGAAATTTAAATCTTAATTGAACCAGAATTTGTTAGTTACATACCCGGAGTTGATCAAATAAGTAGTCTATTCGGGGCAAGGGATACTTATTCTTTATGGTGATTTTGTTGAGCTCCCGGTAATCGATGCATAAGCGCATACTTCCATCTTTCTTATTCACGAATAACATATGAGCACCCCAAGGTGAAACGATGGGGCAAATGAGCTTCTTTTCTAGTAGCTCGTGTAACTGCTTTTAGCTCTTTCAGTTCTACAGGAGTCATCCGATATGGAGCTTTTGATATGGGTTCAGCTCCTGGAACAAGATTTATCTCGAAGGCAATTTCGCGATCAGGAGGTAGTCCAGGTAGATCATCAGGAACACATCAGGGTATTCGTTAACAATTGGGACTGGTGCAAGAGTAGGGCTCGCTTGCTCAGTGCTTAGGACATAAACAAAGAATCCTTCATGACCTTTCTTCAATGCTCGACTGGCACGAGCCACGTTAACAAAAACTTTCTGGGATGGTTTCTTTAACTTAGCTCTTCCTTGGAATGACACTTCATCTCGAGCTGGGTTCTTAATGATAACTTGCCTACTCCGGAAATCGATGTGAGCATGGTTCCTTGAGAGCCAATCCATTCCAAGGATCACATCGAAATCACTCATGGTTATAGGAATCAAGTCGGCTTCAAAACGCTGTTCATCAAACTCAAGCACACAATTTCGGAAGATATTATGAGAGACAACCACTTGATCGTCGACTGCTTGTACTCTATAGGGTATTTCTAATTTGACTGAGTTATGATCGAGATTCTTAGCAAATTTTCTGGAGATAAATGAGTGGCTAGCGCCACTGTCGAACAACACATTTGCAGGTATGCTACATACTAGGATAGTTCCTGAACCATGCACATTTTACTAAGCAATATAATAGGCATGCATAAGAAAAACGTATTGAAGGCATAAAACTTTAAATCTTACCAGTAACTACGTCTTCCGTCTCCTCAACATCTGCATCTGTCATGACGTGCACCCTTGCATTTGCACGTGGCCGCTGGTTCTTTGGCTGTTGTTTCTGTTGTTGTTGTTGCTGCGCTCCTCTTTTTGGGTAATCCTGAATCAGATGACCATCTTTGCCGCATCCAAAGCATTTTCCACTCTTCCATCGACACTCACCCATGTGCCTCTTCTGGCACTGAGGGCATACTGGTATAGCTGGCTGCTGGGGTGGAGCCTGATTCTTCTGCTGATTATTCTGATGCTGCTGGCGGCGCTGATTCTGACCCTGGGATTTTCTTTGTCGAACTGACCCTCTGAAATTCTTCTTAGCTACCTTTTTGTACTTCTCATTTCCAGTCCCTTGTCTTTCTCTCTTTTGTCCCACATCGTCTCGTCGAATAATGTCTCTCTCAATCCGGTAGCATGCGTCCAAAACAGCTCCAAAATTTGTGGGATTTGCATTCACCAACCATGTCCGGATTCTTGGATTCAGCCCTCTTTCAAACTTCAGCATTTTTGTTTCTTCATCATTCATGGTAACAGGCTGAAATCTCCTTAACGCGATGAACTTATTTGCATACTCTGCTACTGTCATACCAGGCTCTTGCTTCAAGGATTCAAACTCATGCCTCTTTTGTAACTTGACCGACGGAGGGATATAGAACTCATGAAACTCTTGTAGAAATCTTTCCCAGGCAATCGGTCTGCGGAAAGGATGCAGATTCGTCTTCCACTATTGGTTAGTTTCACTTATCAGAAAAGGTCGGATAGCTTGGGCTTTCAGCTCGTCGGGAGCTTGAATTAACTCGAAACAGTTTTCAACTTCATCTAACCACTTCTCCACTGTATCTGGATCTGGCTTTCCCTCAAATGGTGGCACATTAGCTATCTTTAGCTTCTTGAAGTAATACTGGGTATCTCTCACAGGCTGGTGCGGATGAGGTGGAGCATTCTGATGGATTAGGCCTTGCCCGATCTGAGTGACAACTTGGCAAAAGGCCTGAAAGGCATTCATGTCAGGGATGACCAAAGGAACAGGTGCCTGCAGTGGTGGTGGTGGTGGATTATTCTGAACTGGGGGATTCTGGTCCGGTTGTGGTGGCGAGACCTGAGCTGGTGGTGGAGGAACGGGCTCCTGAGCAGCTAGTCACGCCTTAGGAGGTCTGCCACGCGGTCTCACCATCTGCACTATGGGGTGTTAACATTTACTTAAAGGTCAGAATAAAACCAAATTATTTTGACTATAGACCATAATTCGAAAATTTTAAATAAGGAAGATAAAAAGACACATCTTACGTTATAGAGCCGGATTTCATAAATTAGGATTAATTATTAAATTACATCCTACACCCGGTCTAAGTGGTCCTAGTCTAAGGCCATCACTCATCTAAGATCACGACTTAGGTCAAAGATCAAACTTAGATTGCTAAGATCATAACATAATTCTACGTTCTACCCAAAATCTAGAGCCTGGGCTCTGATACCACCTGTAGCGCCCCGCACCCGGACCTTGTCCAAATACAGTGCACCCATCGTAATTCATTAAGGAGAGTACAAAGCGTCATGCATAACATGCAAAAATCCATAACTTAAGCCATGGACTTCCATGTTAATACTTAACATGGTAGCAAAATTTCGGTAGAATTAAAACTTTTTAAATAAACATGCATTCGGCATAATAAGTTTCCGAAAGTAGTAGTCCCACAAAATGACATAACCGAAATCCAAAAAAGTTCAACATTGTTCATAATACAAACACCATGGCCGCACAAAAGTCCTTAAGATTTGCCTTCTTCAGATTTCCTTGCCAACGGATATGGCACTCTCGGCTCATCCTCGATCCACTCAATCTTAGCATTATCTGGCTCTGGGGAAAATAAAAGTGTGAGTGATAAAAATCACCCATCAAGAATACAATAAACCACCATTAAATAAATAAAAAATTATAACATGAATGTAAAACCTCCAATAATCTTAATATTCATCTTACTTGACCATAGATCCATAATCCGCCAGAATGTAACCTAAATTACACTTCGGTAATACAGTTCTCACGTTATCATTATCCTCCATATAATAAACATTTATTATGTAACGTGCGCATGGAGTATGCATGATGCAATGTATGATGTCATGTCATGTGTATATAAACATCGTCATGTGGTCCCATAACATATTCATAAAGAAAATATAGTGTCAGATCAATTAACCCTGGATCTGAGCAGGTCCAGAACATATCAACAGACCAATTAACCCCGGGTCTGGGACAGGTCCAGAACATGTCATCAGACCAATTAACCCCGGATCTGAACGGGTCCAGAACATGTATCAGATCAATTAACCCAGATCTGAACGGGTCCAGATCATATCATGTCAACAGACCAATTAACCCCGGGTCTGGAGTCGGGTTAGTCACATGCTTGGCCGGCAAGGGAATCATAAAGCTTTCTTTAAAACATGGGACCATAAAAAATGCATAACGAAAAACATATTTACTTGGAAAAACTTGCTTGCATACGGAAAATTCATAAAAATCAGATTCATGGGGCATATGATCATGCACGATACATGAAATGATATGCAATGCAAGTCATGACATGAATAATCGTAAGTATTCCTTATAACATGTCAACAAGCATGGTTTCAGAAACTAAAAATTTCCAGATTTTACTTCATGTTCATGGGGCGGCTAAATTAACCAAACAGGCTCATTTTCATAATTTTTTGTCCTACATGTGTTTAGTGGGGTATTATTTACACGTCGAAAAATTTTCGTAACTTTCTAAGGCGAATGAGGCCCTTAACTCATTAAATTATTACCAAGTGTACTTGCTGAATTCTGCAGTATAATAGCCATCTTTACCTAAATTTTTCATGACTTTAGATCCTTAATCATATGGTCACAACCTGGAAAATATAGTAAAATCCATAAAGACTATCATTCATGGGCCCAAACCGTGTATATAGGTCCAAATCCACAAAATTAGGCCTCTTAACTTATTCCCCTGTTCTGCCCAATTTTACAGTTTTAGTACATTAACTTTATATCCATAATTACCCATCAAAATGATACTACCAAATTGACTAATTTACATGGTCATGCTCCTCTATGTCTTAAGTGTTTGACATAGAATTTTCAGGGCAATCCAATAACTTTAAAGGGTTCATTTAATTATTTTTCCGAAATGGGTCATATGTTGTTACTAGACTGACCAATTTTACTAAAAATTCTATTGTGGCAAAACCATAATTCCTTTTCCAGAAATTCCAACTCACAGACGTCATACTCTACAGAAATAGAATCCTACCGAAATTTAGCTCATTTGCATATTTCTAAGGTCCATTTTTGTGTCAAGTAGCACGTTACTCATTTCTGCCCTGTTCCAGTGATTTCAGCTTGATCAGTTTTACCAATTAATTTCTTAGATATAACCCATAACCTCTTTTACCAAAAATCCAACTCTCATACTTGCTACACACATAATGTTGTCAGCATACTGAAAATTAGCTTAATTGCACATTTCCTAGACCCATTTGTAGGCCTTACAAAACGTCATATAATTTTGTCCAGTTCCAGAAATTTCAGCTTGATCAGTTTCACCAAATATTTTATTAAAAATATTCCACAAATTATTTAACCAAAATTCTAACTCTCATGTTTGCTACACACATAGGGCTATCATCATGCCAAAAATCAAATTATTTGCACTTTAGTAAGGCCTATTTTGAGGTCACACAACACACTGCTCAATTCTATCCAGGTCCAGTAGTTTTGCGTTTTGTCATCTTTTCATGTCAAGTGACCACTAATTATCTTGGGCTTATGAAATAATTTATTAGTCACCACATACACCTTTTTCCCATGAATATCCAGATTCCATTCTTTTTATTGAGTCATCTTTGCATCATGTCAAAACAGTTTGTAGTTTGTACACAACAACTATCATATTTGCTCACAAAAGGTGTTCTTTCTTGGATTCAAAACTCACCATCATATCCATCCTTTAGGCCGAAACTTGTATGATACCATGAACACATTTTACAAAATTTATTTACGCATGGAACACATTCAAGTGCCAGCTTATTCCAATCTTACCAGAGAACATCATAAAACTCACATCTAACACATGCATGCTTTCTTAGGACTTCACAAGTTTCATCCAAGAGTTATTCTTGCCTAGACTAACTTGGGTGAACCTTATTTCATCCTAAAACAGTCTTATATCACATTGCATGCGAGGAAAGATTTCATCTTTGAAGGAATTAATCACATGCAAGACATTGCTCTTAAGGAATCACTAAGATATAGTCTTAAAACTTAGTATATTCAACTAAAGTTCACATCTTAGAAACATCTAGCCATTCAAGTCACTAATTCTTCAAATAAATCATGAGAGTCTAGTGTATACTTGCCTCTTGAAGCTAAAGCTCTTTTCTTAGCTTGGTTATTGAATGAGATGAGTTGGTATCGTCCTACTCCTTCACTCTTGAGCATACGGTTTTCAACAAAAGCAAGGAAGAATTTTAGTCATCATTCTAAAGTGAAAATAGAACTAATTTGTGGTTAGACATTCATACCAAAGTGAGGCTTTAAATGGAGCTTCCTAGCAAGAGATTGCACCACCTAAAAGAGTTGAATATCTTACACCTAGTGACCATGAAGGTCACAGTTGGGGGTAGGAAAACGACACCCATATGAGCTTTATTATTTTGCATGAAGAATTTACTTAAGGAACTTGGAATGAGGCTTACCTAAATACTTCTTGAGCTTGAAGATGAGACTTGAGTTGGAACTCCTAGCTCCAAGATGAAGGCCGAAAGGTGTGGTTGGAGGGAGATGGAAAATTTTTCTAAGTGTTATCTTAGCTTGGTTTGAGAGGGAATTCAAGATGGGATGGGATGAAGCTTCTAGGTATATTTAAAATAAATCATAAGGGGGATGGAAGAGGGGTGGCCGATGCATGAGGAGGGGAAAGGAGGCCTAGGCTTGTAGCTTCAAGCTTTTGCCTCCCATGCATGCATCCCTTTTTAATATTTTATTATTTCTTTTGCATGCCTCCTTTATTCTTTTATTATATAATTGTATTTTTCTTTAGATATTTCAAATGCTAGAATAATAGAGAGGATTCTAGATCCTTCCATTTTCATTGGCCGAATTTTCTTGAGGGTTTAGGGGTATTTTGGTCTTTTCACATTTACCATATCTCATATTTATATAATTTACACTATTATTTATTTTATCTAATATGATTTTAAATTTGTTTCGTGAGGACCATTTAGGTTTGCATTCTTATAAAAATAATTTATTCCAAGGTTGATCAAGTCCTCTTGGCTGAAATTACAAGGTGTATCACATATTTTGTGACGTTTGTTTGTATGACTATTTAATGTCCATCTTAAATGAAGGTAAAGAATTTAAGTAAAGGAGTGCTAATTTGGCTTAAGTAAAATGCACACGAAGAAATCACTATCTGCATTACATCAATTTGTCATTGTTTCAAGTACATGATAGTTGGGGTACAACACTTCGTGTTTCATTTCAAGAATTCTCCACATTTCTTTAGCATTAGAACAATTTGAAACATAGATAGATTCACTTTTACTTAGTCTATTTAGAAGCAATTGCATGGCGCTAGCGTTCATGCTCAGTCTCTTTTTATCGTCACTAGTATACTCTTATTTAGGCTTAACAACCTCTATTGTGACTCCATTTATAGTGGATAATTTTGACGGAACAAATGGACCATCTTCTATAATGGACCATAAATAAATATCAATAGCCATAAGGAAAAGTTTCATTCTTAACTTCCATTGAATAAAAGACTCACCGTCAAAGAGAGGAGGCCTTTGACTGGACATATCTTCTTGCTCGGTTTTGAAGTTTGTTGTTGCCATCTCACTTAGATCATTGGATCCTTTTGTTGTGAGTGTTCATGCACTCCGATACCACTTGTAGGATATGCAAGGCACCACAAGAAGAAGGGGAGGGGGTTTGAATAGTGGGAGCGGAAAATGTGGTTTTTAAAATTGTTTTAAACCAAAAACCCAACTTCTGAAAACAGTTTCTGTTTTCAGGACCTGTTTTGAAACGTTTTGAAAACTAGGTTACAGGATTTCAAAAATTCTGAAATTTAGAGAGATTTTAGTCTCATATGTTCTGAGTATCGCCTAAAAATTTTCAGATCAAAAGTCAACCTTTAACCCCTTTAAAAATCGTTTGTGGTAGTCTGATTTGAATCTGCCAGAAATAGTAGTCTGATTTGAAAAATCAATACCAATTAAACCGTGACTCCAAATGCTCTGAAAATTTAATGACTAACCCCTTATTAGGTATATTTAATTGGGTGGAAACAGTTTTGAAAACTTCTTTTGGGAAGTTAGTCAAATACGTTCAAAGTCCCAACCTTTGCAAGCCTGAAAATCAGACTGCACTAGTCTCAGAACATTAGACGTTTGGATGACTTATACTTGTCCAAAAGGGTTGAAAATTGTGTAGGATCTGCAAGGCACCACTAGAAGGGGGGGGGGTTGAATAGGTGGTGCGGAAAGTGTGGTTTTTAAAATTTCTTTAATCCTAACCAATTCAACTTCTGAAAACAGATTCTGTTTTCAGGACCTGTTTTAAAACGTTTTTAAAACCAGGTTAGAGGTCTCCAAAAATTATGAAATTTTTATAGAACTTAGCCTCAGATGTTATGAGGGTCCTCTACAAATTTCAAATTAAAATTCAACCTTTAACCCCTTCAAAAGCCGTTGGTACTCAGATTGTGCACATCTGCCAAAAACGGTAGATGATTTTGAAAAATTAATTTCTATTTTTGTGAAAGTCCAAATGCTCTGAAAATTTAACCCCTAACTCTTTATATAATATATTTAAATGGGTTGAAACAGTTTTGGAAAATTCTTTTGGGAAGTAGGTCAACTACAATCAAAGTCTCAACCTTTGCAAGTCTGAAAATCAGACTGCACTAGTCTCAGAACTTTTGATGTTTGATTGACTTATACTTATCCAAAAGGGTTGAAACTTGTCCCAAATTAACCCTAGAACGTGTAAGTATGTTTTTGGAAATTTTCGTTATTTTTGAAAAACGTTTTCTATTTTTACGGATGCAAACAAGACGGGTAAACAGTGCAGTAACTAAAAAGTAAATGCAGAAAGTAAATGGCACCAAGAATTTTATACTGGTTCGGTTATAAACAACCTACTCCAGTCTTCAAGGAACACCTTCCTTGGTTCACACTAATCACACACATGCAGTACACCTTACCGCAGGGTTGATAGAGTTACACCTAACTCCAACCCTTTACAAACCTTGTATGACGAGTACAATTCACACAAACACCAC
Source organism: Eustoma russellianum (assembly GCA_036186865.1). Lineage (NCBI taxonomy): Eukaryota > Viridiplantae > Streptophyta > Magnoliopsida > Gentianales > Gentianaceae > Eustoma > Eustoma russellianum. The sequence continues at coordinate 31,902,643 of AP025047.1, forward strand.
CACCTTGCTAGAATGAAGATTGATCACACCTTGATCAATCTTTTACAAAGATATATGAATGGTGCTTTATCTCAAGCCTATTCAAGATTGAAAGATATGACAAACAATAGGCTTTACAAGAAAAGAGAAAGAAAATAAGATGTAGAAGAAGAAGAGCTTGGCTTTTTGATCTCTTTGAAATGCAATGCTTGTAGTTGTTTTGTTTGCTCTCTTCTCTTCTCTTTTTAACATTGCAGCCGTCCTCTTAGGGTTGTCTCATCCTCTTGAAAATTGTCTTTTAAGTCCTTGAGAGAGTGTAACACATCATTGTGACAAGGCCTTGCTTACTTGGCATCTTCTTATTGGATGATCATTTAGTCTTTGCTTACTTGGCACCTCCTTATTGGTTCAACATTGTCATCATGATGACATGGAAAAAATCTGAGATATACACTTTAACATGTGCCAAAAATCAATCACAAAATCATTCCATAATTTAAGAAATACATCATAAATTGCAAGACAAATAAATTCTTCCATATCAAGTGAGAAAATCGGCCATAATTGCACTCTTGCCATGCTGAAAATTCAGCATGTGCATCATGGGGATAAAGTTCAAATCATTACCATTTTTCTTTGAATTTTCATCATAAAATGAATCAAAAACTTATGGTAGGTATTGCTACCAATTAAGAAATGAACTTAGACACAAATAAGCTTAAGAATTCGGCCACACCATGTCTTCGCACATGCTGAAAAATTTCAGCATGTGTGATATGTAGAATATCACACTTTATTATTTTACATAATATTCAAATCATTCCCACAACATCCTCAATTAATCCTCATGATTCAAGACACAAAATATCTGCATTTTTAACTAAAAATTTCGGCCATAATACAACATACATGCTGAATTTTCAACATGTGTCATATATGTGACATAGTTTGAAATGTTACCTTTTGTAGCTCCTTCCTTTAGGTCACCAACTTTGTTTAATTGATTCTTGACCAATCAATATGCCAACATGGCTTCACATATGCTCCAAATCAGCTGTTATAGGCGTTGGTAATGTGTTTGACATGTGCTGAATTTTATTTTTGCTAACTTTATAAATTAATGCACATTTAATAATACAGACATGTAATATTCCAATCAGCCCTTAATTTAATTTTCTAGAACACTTTAAGATGTATATCATATGTAAAAAGTGTCTTGATATGTGTTACATGATGTACAAGAAAAACGTTCCATGTTATGTGCGTAGAAAACCGAATTTTCGATATTTGTCGATTACCCGATTTTTCTCTAATTTAAATTCTAACTTTTGCACATGTTATATATATTATGTTATACATAATATATATATATAATATATACTTTAAATCTCAGCACTTGGCTGGTTTAAAGTGGTACCATTAGCATGTGACAAAATTAAACTTGGAATCTTCACATTTTGGCCTTAATGTGGAGTAATTTGTGTGTGCCAACATGGAAAGTATTTTTGGCTTAAAATATCATGTATGGCACGAAATGTATGATGATTTTTGAAGTATAGGGGCTGGCCATTTATTTATGGCATGTACGTGACACGTTGGCGAAGTTTCGGTATTCGCCCGATACGACAAATTTCGGTTTAGAACCTTTTATCGTGTCGTATTTAATTTGTCATCACCATATCTTATATCATATGATATAAGACCTGAATATACTCATAAATATGAGTTAAGTGTAGTGGTGTGACGTTAACATACGTACGTAAAATATATAACGTGTCGGTAGTACGTTGGAATACATGTGTATGTGCCTTTATTTAAAAAATCTGAAAATATATGTAGTGTGTATATATATATGGCATGTGTATTAAAGATGGGGAGGAGGAGAAAACTTTCCTTCCTTAGCCTTGTTGCCTTTGTGCCTTTTCCAATTGTGGCTTCCTTTAATGAACTACTTAGTTTATTAAACTAAGTACTTCACTTAATGAACTAGTTTAGTTCATTAATGGTGGCACCTGAAAATAGTATAAACACAACAAATGTTTGCCATATGATATAAGCTTAAATGCTTCATGGCTCGTTAGTACGGCAACATAATATATAAGCTAAATAAGACAAGTAATGGCAAAATATCATGCATACATGTTCACATTTATATATATGCTTGTATACGTTTATATATATATGCATTCAAGTTACTTATTTTTAAATCACTCAAACCCCCTTATCTCTACAATCTCCCCCTTTTGATGATTTTCAAAATAACTTGTGTACATGATTTAAATGCTATCTCTCCCCCTTGAACTATGCACAAATTTGAAATTTGAATTTGGAATTTCAAATCCGGCTCCCCCTTGATTTGTGCAATTAAGATCAATTAGTGTCCTCTCTCCCCCTTAAATCATTCTTTTCTCTCCCCCTTTATTTTGGAAAGTAAATCAAAAGATTCCTGTAAAGATAAAGAAAAAAATCATGCATTTCATATACGTGCGTTCGTAAGGGTTATTTATTCAACCCTTTGAAAATGTCCCTTTTGGTACCCACATTTGGGTGACCTTTCTAGGTCTTCCAAAAGGTGAGAAAGATGATGAGAACGCAACATAATATACTTTAGGTGCACCTTTATCTGACCTTTGGCCAAGAACTCCTTTATACGCATTATATGTAGGACGTTTTTGATATGTCCTTGTGTTTGTATGCGTAGTGCGTGGATGGAATGAATGTCGTGTATGCAATACTCTTTTCTTTTCATGTCTATATGGTACAAAGTTGTGTTTCACGTGATATGAAGATGTGGTGGGACGTGATAAGGAAAGTGACGGTTTTTGCGTCATCTTAGATGCCACTTGGGGCTTTGGAGTGTCTACTTTCTTAGACACCACAAACTTAGTTGGTTTGGTTGATACTTCATTAGTATCAACGTATCCCAAACCCGTTTTGTCACTGTCATGCTTTTGTGATGATATAATGCGATGTAGCATGTTGGATCCCGTATTAAACTGTTTCACCTTTTTCTCTACATCGGCATTCATTGATTTTAATTTTGAAATCTCGGATTTCAATTCAACGTTCTCGGATGTCAATGATGAAATTTCAGATTTTAATGAATTTATAGTGCATGACAACTCTTCTTTTGAATCGTTTAATTGAGACACAAGATCTTTGTTAGAAGATTCTAACAATTTCTTGTCTTCAATTAATCGCTTCTTTTCTTTTGCAAGAGTCTTTGAAAACTTGTGCAATTCTAAATATTGACTAAATAAATCATCATATGAACATTCAGAATCGGAATCAGAGTCGGAAGATACCTCATTTGATGCTTTAGATGTAAAGCGTACTTGTGCCTTGTGTTCTTCCGTATCATCAGTCTCAAAGTCGGATGTGTCACTCCAAGTGGAGGCTTTGAATGCTCTTCTCCTTTGCTTAGGTTCTGAGACGAGTCTATTCTTGTTCCGATCCTTGTCAGGGTATTTGTTTGTTTGTTTTTCTTTATTAGGGCAGTCATATGATGAATGTCCAAGTTTGCCGCATTCATAACACTTTATTTCCTTATTTTTATTTTTATGATCCTTAGATGAGGTAGACTTATGTTTGATCGATTTTCTCAATATTTTTCTTAATCTTTTAGCCATTGTGATTAAGTCCTCATCATCGGAATCTGTGTCACTATCATCTACGACGTATTCATTTGATTTAAATGCTATAGCCCTGTCATTATTAGAAATGGACTCAGAATGCCTTAAAGAAAGTTTGTTTTCATATACCTTAAGTAATTCGATTAGTTCTTCCATTTTAATCGATTTGGTCTCTTTACTTTCTTCTATGGCCGTTACTTTAGGGTCCCACTTGGATGGAAGGCTTCGCAAGACCTTTTGTACCTTTTCCTGCATAGTGAAGGCTTTGCCAAGAGACTCAAGAGAATTGTAAATGTTAGTCAAGCGTAAATCCATTTCAACAATAGACTCATTTGGCAATAATTTAAAGGACTCAAGTGTGGACATAAGCATATTAATTTTGGACTCCTTTACTTGGCTAGTCCCTTCATGTTTCATTTCAAGAATATGCCACATCTCTTGAGCACTAGAACAATTAGACACATAACTAGCCTCACTTTTACTTAGGCCGTTTAATAGTAGTTGCATAGCCTTAGCATTCATACTAAGTTTTTTTTTATCATCACTCGTATATTCTTGTCTAGATTTAACAACTTTTAGTGTGACTCCGTCTACGGTGGATGACTTAGATGGAACAAAAAGACCATCTTCTATAATCGACCAAAGATCAATATCTATTGCCATAAAGAAGAGTTTCATTCTTACCTTCCATTGAATGAAAGACTCACCGTCAAACAGAGGAGGCCTTATGGTTGACATTCCTTCTTGCACGGTGGTATGACTAGTGGATACCATCTCACTGAATCGTTGGATCCTTTGTAGTGAGTGTTCCTGCGCTCTGATACCAATTGTAGGATCTGCAAGGCACCACTAGAAGGGGGGGGGGTTGAATAGGTGGTGCGAAAAGTGTGGTTTTTAAAATTTCTTTAATCCTAACCAGTTCAACTTCTGAAAACAGATTCTGTTTTCAGGACCTGTTTTAAAATGTTTTTAAAACCAGGTTAGAGGTCTTCAAAAATTATGAAATTTTGAGAGAACTTAGCCTCAGATGTTATGAGGGTCCCCTAAAAATTTCAAATTAAAATTCAACCTTTAACCCCTTCACAAAACGTTGGTACTCAGATTGTGCAAATCTGCCAGAAACGGTAGATGGTTTTGAAAAATTAATTCCTATTTGTGTGAACGTCCAAATGCTCTTAAAATTTAACCACTAACTCTTTATATACTATATTTAAATGGGTTGAAAAAGTTTTGGAAAATTCTTTTTGGAAGTAGGTTAACTACAATCAAAGTCTCAACCTTTGCAAGTCTGAAAATCAGACTGCACTAGTCTCAGAACTTTTGATGTTTGATTGACTTATACTTATCCAAAAGGGTTGAAACTTGTCCCAAATTAACCCTAGAACGTGTAAGTATATTTCTGAAAATTGTCGTAATTTTTGAAAAACGTTTACTATTTTTACGGATGCGAACAAGATGGGTAAACAGTGCAGTAACTGAAAAGTAAATGCAGAAAGTAAATGACACCAAGAATTTTATACTGGTTCGGTTATAAATAACCTACTCCAGTCTTCAAGGAATACCTTCCTTGGTTCACACTAATCACACACACACAGTACACCTTGCCGCAGGGTTGATAGAGTTACACCTAACTCCAACCCTTTACAAACCTTGTATGACGAGTACAATTCACACGAAGACCACCACCTTGCTAGAATGAAGATTGATCACACCTTGATCAATCTTTTACAAAGATATATGAATGGTGGTTTATCTCAAGCCTATTCAAGATTGAAAGATATGACAAACAATAGGCTTTACAAGAAAAGAGAAAGAAAAGAAGATGTAGAAGAAGAAGAGCTTGGCTTTTTGATCTCTTTGAAATGCAATGCTTGTAGTTGTTTTGTTTGCTCTCTTCTCTTCTCTTTTTAACATTGCAGCCGTCCTCTTAGGGTTGTCTCCTCCTCTTGAAAATTGTCTTTTAAGTCCTTGAGAGAGTGTGACACATCATTGTGACAAGGCCTTGCTTACTTGGCATCTTCTTATTGGATGATCATTTAGTCTTTGCTTACTTGACACCTCCTTATTGGTTCAACATTGTCATCATGATGACATGGAAAAAATTTGAGATATACACTTTAACATGTGCCAAAAATCAATCACAAAATCATTCCATAATTTAAGAAATACATCATAAATTGCAAGACAAAAAAATTCTTCCATATCAAGTGAGAAAATCGGCCATAATTGTGGCGCCCCGTACCCGGATACCCCTCGTACGGTGCACCCGCCGTACCTTCCCTTTCGGAAAAGTACAAAGCGTCGATACTTAACTTGTAAAACCCATGAATAAACATGGATTACAAAGTCACGATCTTAACAGGTAGATAAAATACGACAGAATTTGAACTTTAATCCGAAAGCGTCAAATCGCGAATACATAGCAAAATTATACAAACTGAACCGATAGCAAACTACACCGCGAAATTATACAAACATTATCCGAAAAGAGTCCGAAAGTAGCTAAGTCCCAAAATGTCCCAAAGGCTCATCAAAAGCTTTCATCATCATTCTCTTAACAGCGACTTCAATAACCTATGGGTATGGCATCCTTGGCTCATCATCAATCCACTCGATTTCATTACCTGGCTCTGGGGGAAAAATAAATGGGTGAGCGACAAAGTCGCCAGCAAGTATACAATAACACTGTACAATAAAGAGAAAACGGCATACAAGAATCAAACCCCAATTCCTTAAGTTAAAACATACCTGTCAATACCTTTCCGAAGCATCATACTTAAAGTCATATCAACACTTAGCTAAGATCTAAATGTCATCACTTAGTTAGATTTTACGTGCTATAGCCAAACCTTACTTCTATGAAAAGGTATCATGCATAATGTGTATGAAAATGTGAATGCGATGCAAATGCAACGGGAAACATTCTTTCTTTCATTTAGACA